>SJXQ01010549.1:0-18433 GCA_006408695.1 Aepyceros melampus | reverse complement strand
TGTTGCTTCCTGACCTGCATACAGATTTCTCAAGAGGCAGGTCAGGTGGTCTGGTATTCCCATCTCTTTCAGAATTTTCCACAGTTTATTGTGATCCACACAGTCAAAGGCTTTGGCATAGTCAATAAAGCAGAAATAAATGTTTTTCTGAAACTCTCTTGCTTTTTCCATGATCCAGCGGATGTTGACAATTTGATCTCTGGTTCCTCTGCCTTTTCTAAAACAAGCTTGAACATCAGGGAGTTCATGGTTCACGTATTGCTGAAGTCTGGCTTGGAGAATTTTGAGCATTACTTTACTAGCATGTGAGATGAGTGCAATTGTGCGGTAGTTTGAGCATTCTTTGGCATTGCCTTTCTTTGGAATTGAAATGAAAACTGACCTTTTCCAGTCCTGTGGCCACTGCTGAGTTTTCCAGATTTGCTGGCATATTGAGTGCAGCACTTTCACAGCATCATCTTTCAGGATTTGAAACAGCTCAACTGGAATTCCATCACCTCCACTAGCTTTGTTCGTCTTAGATGTGTCCATTTCCTACAAGCATCATCTTTTGTCTAGTTGCACCTCTGAAATATCAAACCTCCTTTCCTGCCCTGTCTTGGAGTTTACGTCTTTGTCCGCCATAGCTTATAGGATGAAGTCCAGGCTTCTTGGGATTACATAAGGACTTGTCTTGCACTCCAGTCTTACCTTCTGCAATTTCACTCCAGAAATCTGGCAAGCTAGGTGACTTTTTCCTGAGTCTTGGGTTTTTCTGGGACCTTCTACTTGCCTGAGTTTCTTTTCTTTTCTTACCTACTTTGCAATTTCCTCACATTGACCTACAGCCTATTCTCTACTCTCAGAGTATGGCAAACCTCTGTTATGGCACTTAGAGTATTATAGTTTATCTGTTTATAAATCTGTCTTAACCCACTAATTGTGGCTAGAAACGGTTTCTCATCCATTTTCATATGAATTTGTTGATCTCCTACTATGTGCTAAGCATTGTTCTTGGGATACAGTAGGTATGAAAGACTATAAATAATATTTTTTAAAAGTATAATGCACAATATAATTGCAAAAGTCTATGAAAGTGCTGTGAAGAAAATAAAGCCAGATAAGGATTTTTGAGAGGAGTGGCAGTATTATTTGTATGGTCAAGGAAGGCCATTATATGGAAATGAGGCCTGAAGAATGAGAAAAGGCCTGCAAGATCTGAGTGTGTGTTTGTTCCAGGCAGAGAAGTTGAGCAAGTGCAGAGACCTTAATAAGGGAATCAACTTGGCATGTGTTTGGCATGTTCCAGTAACAGTAAGAAGGCCTGTAGGAAGTGAGGGTGGAGAGTTGGACAGGGTTTAGATATTATTAGCTGTTGGAGTAGCCCAGTTGAGATCTGATGGTGGAGGGAAGTAAGAAGTGACTGGATTCCAGATACTTTGGACAGTGGGGAGAGGATAGATATATTTAAGGTAGAGCAGATAGGGGGTGGGGGGAGGGGTATGTAGGAGGGTTGTTAAACAAAAACAAAATCGACCCCTAGATTTGTAGTCTGATTTGTAGGTTCTGATGCACTGTGTCTAGCACAGTGGTTAGCTTGGAGTAGATGAGGAGACCAGTACTCAGTCTCTAGGAGCTCACATAGAAAGTTAACCAGTCCATCCTTGGAAGGTTTGTTGACACTTAGGAACGTTTGTGGAGTAAGCAGGGGTGCAGGCCCACAGAACAAAGACAGGTCTGAATTTTCATCAAATACTAAGAAGTATTTGAACTTCTTAGTCTGCGGCAGAGGGCTGGATCAGTGGCCAGGGCTGAGCCATCCTGGTTGTAGGCACCCATGGATGGGATGGAGCTGGATACAAAAGCTTTAGCTCATCCTTTTAGCTTCCCAGGCTATACAATGTCATGATCTTCCCTGAACTTATCTGGCAACAGTGAGGTAGAGGATCAGATGAAACTGTGTAAATGGAGACTCTGTCTTGGTTTTACCTGTTTATGGTTTAGTTTTTCTGTTTTTAAATCTTAAAACTACTTTTTATTCATAAAGGGCAGAAAAGTAAAATACTAATTACTTAGTTGAAAAAGATTAAATAGCATAACAGACCAGAAGATGTAATGAGATAATAGATAGTTATTATCAAATGAGTGATATAGTAAGTGATTTTCTCAAAAACCTTCAGGGCTTGTGTGCTGTCTGCATGTGAAAATCTACCTTTCTTACCTGGCATACCGAGGCCCCACAATACCTTTACCCCTCAGTATCTTTGCTGCTTTCTCTCACTGATCTTCCATATGCACCTGGTGGTTTAAACGTATCATACTAATTTCTCATTCTTTCCCTCCAACCCCAGAACTATTGCTGTTTGTGTTTCCTTCTCCCTCCTCCATTTTCCAAGTCTTCATTCTTTCATTTCTGACCCAGACTTCAGAGCCCAGGTAAGTATGTTGTTCCCTTGAAGCCTTGCTAAACTGTTCATCTCTTGCAGATTTCTTCCCTGCTTAGATGCTCTGATCATAGTAGTTGGCAGCTTCGAGTGTATTTAACAGTTGTCTAATATACAGTTAAAGAATATACAGTTAGAGTCAAAAGTACATTAGAGCAAAGCATGAATATAGAACCATTATGCTTCAGAGGGAGACTTTACCAATCTCTGAAGACTATTGCCTTCCAAAAAGGCATTTCAATTTCACAAATTACAAAACTGTCTTATATACACTACTGGTTAAAGTATGCTGTAATTACTAACCAACAAGTAGACATTGTTTCTCTTATATCTGCAAAATTCCAAAAAGAAGTTGGCCGACTGCTGTCAGGCTTACATGGAAGGGATGTCCCTCCCTTTTAGTCCAGTGCTCTTTGTTGTTGTTCAGTCGCTCAGTTGTGTCTGACTCTGCGATCCCATGGTCTGCAGCACCCAGGCTTGCCTGTCCTTCACTGTCTCCCGGAGTTTGCTCAAATTCATGTCCGTTGAGTCTGTGTTGCCATCCAGCTGTCTCATCCTCTGTTGCCTCCTTCTCCTCCTGCCCTCAATCTTTCCCAGAATCAGTAATTCACACGGAAAACAGTGCCAGGGCTGCTGTTTCATCACCAGGAAAAGAGAACTAAGTGTCACAACTTCATGTGCCTGATCGAAGAAGGAAGTACAGAAATGTTCGTTCTCTGTTGCCTGAACTGCCATTATACTTTAATATATGAATGTGTAAATGTATTTTTCAAATATTTTGTTGGTTATTTTTCTCCAGTTCCTGTAAGATAATGTGAAATGTTCAAGCGTTTTCCTTTTGAGCCTTTTTTAATCCTTCATTCTCAAACATCAGTGTTGATAAAGGGAGAGATTATCCTGGATGATACAGGAGAACCCTATTTTATTAAATTTCATGGAATATATAGTAGGTATTCTAACTTTTTTAAAATGAAGGACTGGCTATCAACTATATTTCAAGGATAAACACTGTAACTTCTTAATTTTCATGAAGCAGTTGGTGAATACTATAATTAAGCAGTAACAGGCTTGAGGGAATGAGAGGATTTTTGTGCAAAAAAAAGGATACTTGAAAAATGTGTTCCACAGTAGATATTTCCACCTGAAAATAAATACTGCTTTGCATACTACCTTTTCTGTGTTTCAGTTATTTATTTAGCAAATATTTTCATTCCTGTTTTGGAAAGCATACACTTGGACACAGTAGGGGATACAGAGATGAACCAGAATGGAACTTGCTCTTCAGGAGCTTAATTCATCCGGAGGTCATACCTACAATTTAGTTTAAGATAATTTTTTTAAAGATAATTTTTAATGTAGTTTTTTGGGGGGAATTTAAAATAGGCTTGAAAAAAGGGAAAAAAGTAGTTTTGTGAAGGATTCTAGAGGGTGACTAGGATCAGTAAAAGACTATAGATAGTTTTTGGATTCAAACTGATGGCTAAATTAGTTCCACTTCTAGGACTGCTTGTGAGTGAATACCTGTTTTAGCTCCACCTCAGTTTTTGAGAGCTGGAGATGGGAAAGGACCACGGCCATGGCTATAGAGAAAGGAGAGCTGGACACAAGTTTGTTGGTGTCAGTGGTAGGTCATTTTGGGTAGCAGGTGGCTGCAACTGGGATCTGTAGGGTACCTGAATTTCAAAGGTTTAGAGATAAGTGAAGTTAAAGAAAGCTAATTAGTGACATGAATAGTAACATGCTCCAAAAAAGAGCTATTCTTAGAGTCTTAAAATCTGGATTTTATTATCTGGTTAAGTTACTTACAAGCTATATGAATTACTGTAAGTCATTTCACTTTATTATAATCTGTAACTTTATATTTAAAGTGGGTTTCTTATAGACAGCATATAATTGGGTCTTTTTAAATCTTATCTGGCAATCTATTTAATTGGTATGTCTAGACTATTCACACTTAATGTGATTTTATTTATATGTTTGAATTAAATTTTATCATCTTACTAGCTATTTTCAATGTGTTCTGTCTGTTTTGGGTCTTATTTTTCATTTGGGTTAATTGAGAATTTTTTACAATTCTATGTTATCTCCACAAGTAGCTTATTATTTATATCTTTAAAAATGTAGTGGTTACCCTTGAGTTTACAGTATACATCTTCCTTCATAGTATTGTACTACTTCATATATAGTACAAGACCTTAGAATTTTTAATTCTGCCTACCGTAATTTGTACTCTTATGCTTTTTATTTTGCATGTGTTATAAACAAAATACATTTCTATTTTTGCTTTAGGCAGTTATCTTTTAAAGCAATTAAAGAGTTTTAATTAAAAATAAATTTTATTTTCATTTGTTCCATTTTCTAGACTTTATTTCTTTGTTGTGTATTGTGCACACCTGAGTTTTTGTCTGGTGTATGTGTGTGTAGTAGCAGTAGTATTGCTGGTCTGCTGGCAATAAATTCTCTTCATGTTTGTCTGAGAAAGTTTTTATTTCTTCTTCATCCTTCAAAAAATGTTTTTTTCTGGGTTAACAGTTATATTTCTGTGATAAAGGTATCACTGCCTCTTCTGGCTTATATGGTTTCCAAAGAGAGGTCTGCTATAATTCATATCTTTGTTCCTATATTTAGCGTGGTTTTTTTCCCCTTCCTTTAAGTGTCTTCAGTATTTTACCTTTATCTTTGTTTTCAGCAGTTTGAATATGATCTGTTAGGTGTGTGGTGCTGTGTTCTTTGGTTTCGTTTTATATTTGTCCTTCTTAGTATCCTCTGAGATTCTTGGATCTGTAGTTTGGTGTCTGTCATTAATTTTGGAAGACTGTTGACTATTATGTCTTCAAATATTCCTTCTACCCACTCTATGTCTTCCCCTTTTGAGATTCTAATTATGCATAAATTTGGTTATTTAATACACCCCACCACTTTTGAATGTTCTCTTATTTTTTTTATTTTTTAAAAATTCTGTTTTTCTCTGTTTTTTAGTTTGGGTAATTTCTATCGACCTATCTTCAATTTCATCAATTCTTTCTTTGGCTTTGTCAGGTCTGGTGGTCCTGTCAGAGGCATTCGTTATCTCTGTTACTGTGTTTCTCACTTTTCATATTTCATCTCAGTTCTTCCTTAGAGTTTCCTCACTCTGTCGCACTTCTAGTATTAATTTTTACCTTTTCCTTTCCAGCTAGCTGTCATATAGGGCAAGATTTGAATTTTATTAGTTTTTCTTATGCCTCTTTTGCATACCTTAGGTTTATAAAAGCCTTTTGACCCAGAAGTCACTAAGAGCTATTCCAAAATAGAATGACATAAGGAATGCACTCAAGCAAGCTTGGCCTGAAAGTAGAAAGTGAGAAGAAAGTTATGGACCAATTGCATTGAGGAATGAAGAGCTGCTGTGTGTTTTCATCAATCTGATTGACTTGCTCAGGGTAAGTAGTCATCTAAATCTGCTCTTTTCTTCCTTGTTTAACAAGACCATCAATGTAACTGTTATTTTACTCTTGTTCAGTGGGATGACCAGCTGTAGTCCTTTTATCCTAAACAAAATTAATGTGGGTTGCTTTTACAAATACTATGTACTTGAATGGGTCATGGGTCCTGGATTATGGCATCTTGGCAATATTAGGCTTATGGAACCTCACAAGGGCCTATCTTTTTGCCAGTTCTGAAATGGAAAACTCCAAGTCCTTTATTTAATATTATTTTACCTCTTATTGGCCACACTCATAAATTTGTTATTCATTTATTCTTTCCTTCACAAACATTTGGTAAGCCTGCTCTCTCACAGTTACTGTACATTGTTGATGATTACAAAGATGAACAAGATATCTTTTCCCCCAGGAGCTGGGGAGACTCTTCCTTAATATAAGAATGTGATTAGTACTGTAGTGCAGCTGTGAGGTGCCAGTTGATTAAGATTCATTTGGGCTGAGGAAGATTGGTCAATGCTTTGAAGAAGAGAAATAATTTTTAACTGGATTTTTAAAATGGTTAGGATCTTGATAGGCGAGAGTTGGATGGCCGTTCTAAGCTAAGCAAACAGCTAACACAAAGACACTGATTTGTGAAGTATTTGCCAGTTGACACTCTGTTCCTCTGAAGGCTTGTTTCTTTTTCCTTCTCTTTTACTACAAGACTTATTTTTTATTGTTGTTGTCGTCCCTCCTCTCCATTTACTTGTTTATACCTTTTTTGTTTTCCTGTAGTTGTTAGTGACAGGTCGTATGGCACTGGTTTTGTGCTTTAGGACCCAGAGATGCAGGGTCACCTGGATCACCCTCCAAGTTGACATGCTGGGCACCATCATTCCTCCATTCAGCTTATGTTTCAGAGTGTGTACTTGGAATAGTAAAGCAAATCTGTCTTTGCATGTTTATAGATCCTGCACACAGGACAGATGTGACTGTTTACTAAAACAAAGTAGAATGAATAGACCAAAACCTTTCAGAGCGTGTATCAGACACTTGCCCCATCAGTCCACCCCATGCTGGTGGTTTGTTTCCTTCAACAGTCTCTTATCAACTTGACTCTGTTTTCTACCAAACTAGAATATGTTGTTCAAAGATCCAAAGGCATCCTGTCCTTTTTTTTTAATTTCCCAGAACATTTAAGTTTACTCTGTCACTCACATTTCCTTTCTGTTTATTTTCAACAGCTAGTAGGTTTTTTTAAAAGGGCCCCACCTCTAAAAAAAAAATCAGTCATCTTTCTTGTTTCAGGGACTTTTGCAGGTAAGGTAGATGTCAAGGTTTGAGACCAAACCTCTTTTGCAGAATTCCTCAGAGTAAAAAACCTGAAAGTAAGATAGTTAGTAGAAGATAGAAAGGAGAAGACAGGTTACCCTGATACTGTTTCTGAAGGGAAAAACTGCATAAGGTGCCAGCAGAGGTGGAGAAGAATCCTTGATAGTTTATACTTTTGGGAAGCCCTGTACTCCGTAAATTGTTTGCTTTAACTTGGTTGTTTACGGTCTGATTCTTTTTTCCTGGGTCAAGACAAATGAGACTCAACTAAGGAACGTGAATGAAAGATACCTACCCCCAAATCGAACTCCTTTTAACTCTCATGCATGACAAGTAGGCCTATTAAAATATATGAGTACTGAGAATTACATAATAAGTTAACCCTGTTGTTTTCTCTGGGATAGGAGGCTGAAACATCTGTCTCCAGAAATGTCTTTGAAAAATGAAGAGCAAAATGACCTTTCACCCAAGGACTCAGTTAAAGGAAATGACCAGTACAGAGCTCCATCTGGGATCCATCTGGAGCATGAAGAGGAATCACGTAATGACCTCTGGCAGTTTGAGTCCAGTAATCTTTTTAGACACCCTAGGATCCATTTGGAGCCTCAAGAGAAATCAGATAATAACTTCAAGAAGTTTGTTATCAAAAAACTAAAGAAGAGTTGCCAGTGCAGTTCAACCAAAGCCAAAAATACCATTTTTGGTTTCCTTCCTGTTTTGCAGTGGCTCCCAAAATATGATCTGAAGAAAAACATTTTAGGAGATGTGATGTCTGGCTTGATTGTGGGCATCTTATTGGTGCCCCAGTCCATTGCTTATTCTCTCTTGGCTGGCCAAGAACCTATCTATGGTCTGTACACATCGTTTTTTGCCAGCCTCATTTATTTCATTTTGGGTACCTCCCGTCACATCTCTGTGGGCATTTTTGGAATACTGTGCCTTATGATTGGTGAAGTAGTTGACCGAGAACTATACATAGCTGGCTATGACACTGTCCATGCTGCTTCAAATGAGAGCTCATTAGTAAACCAGATGTCAACAAGACATGTGACAGAAGTTGCTATGCAATTATAGTTGGCAGCACTGTAACCTTTGTGGCTGGAGTTTATCAGGTAAGAAACGATGGAATAAGTGATTCTTTCTGGCAAAGAAATCACTATACATGAAGTCTTAGTTCTGTCAGGGATCTTAGCAATCATAATAATTAAAGCTATCATTTATTGAGTGCACAGGATATGGAAGAGGTAGTGCCAGAATTTAAACACTGGTTTGACTCCGCAAGCAAGGTAAGGCTGCTTCTATTTTCTCAACTTCAGCCTGCCTTTTAACTAGTGAATGTCAGTCAGCCAGAATTTAATTATTTGGTTGTAAAAATTTAGACCAGAAAGGGACCTCAGACCACCTAGTTCAACTTCTTAATTTTATGTATCAAGAACTATCAGATTTGCTTGAAGTTACTTGTGGTTGGTTGTTGGCAGAGTCAGCACTAACAGGCCAGAAGCTGATGGGGTTGGGAGAGGAAGAGTGCAAGTTTTTTAAACTGTAGGTGACTTCCCCCTTTCTTTTAGAATTGCTGCTCTAGTCAGTGACTCTCACTAAAGTTTGTAGTTTTCTCGGACTGTTGGGGAGGAAACAAGTTGGGGATTTCTATTTCATACTGTCAGCCAGGAGAAGGATTAGAAATGAAGTTCTTGGGTCTCCAAAGAAATCCACTGATCTGCCATTATCATCATGTCTGTGCCTTTTGGCATTTAGGAGTCAGTGCCAGCATTAACCCTCTTCTCTGTTGGAGACATTTAGAACCAATATGGGACGCAGAAGAGTAGCTTACTCTATTAGGTGCCTGGGTAGGAGGGGAGGGAGGAGAGGCAGGTGAACAGAAGAGTTGTGTCCTCAGAGTTCATTTTTGCTTTTTCATTAGTATGCCTCACCAAGAATGAGAATGGGTACAATAGAATTTTTAGGAAGAATTAATTGGGAAGAGGAAAACGAAATAAAATATTGTATATTTGAGGATGTAGAATTAACATGGAAGGCAGTATGGCATAACCACATGTACAAGGCTGAAAATCGTTTCTCAGTTTGAAGTTAGATTAAAGAAGAGTTCTATAATCATTTTTAAAGTGTGATTCCATTTTGATGTGAATCTAGTTTTTTGTTTTATCAGTAAAAAGTTTACTTTTACAGTAATGATAGATGATTTAAAGAAAAATAAATGTTTTTTAAGTTAGAATTTTTCCAGTTTGCATCTTTATGATTTCTCATAGGTCCTTGGGAAACTTTTTCTTTTTCAAAGCAATCTGAACCTTATTCAAGTTTAAGAAACATTGAATAAGAAAGTAGGAATCCTGACTTCTTGTCTGGGCTAGTTAGTAACACTGTGACCTTGGGCAACTTATTCAGGCCTCTGAGTGTCAGTAAAATGAGCCCTCTCTTTGTAAAAAGAGAATTGATAAATGATTGTGTTTTTGTTTCTAGCTGTGACATTCTGTGGTGCTCAGGTAGAGTGTCTCCACACAAAGAAATACTAGGGAAATATAGGATTTATAAGGTCTTTTCCATTTGTATTTAACACTTGTATATCCTTTCTTCCAGGTAGCGATGGGCTTCTTTCAAGTGGGCTTTGTTTCAGTCTACCTCTCTGATGCCTTGCTGGGTGGATTTGTCACTGGTGCCTCCTTCACTATTCTTACATCTCAAGTCAAGTACCTCCTTGGACTCAGCCTTCCTCGGAGTGGTGGAGTGGGATCACTCATCACTACTTGGATACATGTCTTCAGAAACATCCGTAAGACCAATATCTGTGATCTCATCACCAGCCTTTTGTGCCTTTTGGTTCTTTTGCCAACCAAAGAACTCAATGAGCGCTTCAAGTCCAAGCTTAAGGCACCGATTCCTGTTGAACTCTTTGTTGTTGTGGCAGCCACATTAGCCTCTCATTTTGGAAAACTGAATGAGAAATATGGCACCAGTATTGCTGGGCATATTCCCACTGGGTTTATGCCACCCAGAGCACCTGACTGGAACTTGATTCCTAGAGTGGCTGTAGATGCAATAGCTATTGCTATCATTGGGTTTGCTACACTGTATCACTTTCTGAGATGTTTGCCAAGAAACATGGCTACACAGTCAAAGCTAATCAGGAAATGTACGCTATCGGCTTTTGCAATATCATCCCTTCCTTCTTCCACAGCTTCACTACTAGCGCAGCTCTTGCAAAGACACTGGTGAAGGAATCCACAGGCTGTCAAACTCAGGTTTCTGGTGTGATGACAGCTCTGGTTCTTTTGTTGGTCCTCTTGGTCATAGCTCCTTTGTTCTTCTCCCTGCAGAAAAGTGTCCTTGGTGTGATCACTATTGTAAATCTCCGGGGAGCCCTATGTAAATTTAAGGATCTGCCCCAGATGTGGAGGATTAGCAGAATGGACACAGTTATCTGGTTTGTTACTATGCTGTCCTCTGCGCTGATCAGTACCGAAATAGGCCTGCTTACTGGGGTTTGTTTTTCTATGTTTTGTGTTATCCTCCGCACTCAGAAGCCAAAGGCTTCTTTGCTTGGCCTGGTGGAAGATTCTGAAGTCTTTGAGTCCATGTCTGCCTACAAGAACCTTCAGGCCAAGTCAGGCATCAAGATTTTCCGCTTTGTGGCCCCTCTCTACTACGTAAACAAAGAATATTTTAAATCTGTCTTATACAAAAAAACTCTCAACCCAGTCTTAGTAAAAGCAGCTCAGAGGAAGGCAGCAAAGAAAAAGATCAAAAGGGAAACAGTAACGCTCAGTGGAATCCAGGACGAAGTTTCAGTGCAACTTTCCCATGATCCCTTAGAGTTCCATACAATAGTGATTGACTGTAGTGCAATACAGTTTTTAGATACAGCAGGGATCCACACATTGAAAGAAGTTCGCAGAGATTATGAAGCTATTGGCATCCAGGTTCTGCTGGCTCAATGCAATCCCTCTGTGAGGGACTCCCTGGCCCGGGGAGTGTACTGCAAAAAGGATGAAGAAAACCTCTTTTATAGTGTATATGAAGCCATGACTTTTGCAGAAAACTCTCAGAATCAAAAAGAGAGATATGTTCCCAATGGTCCAAGTTTTTCCATGACTGATTGAGAAGGTAGATGGAAGGAAGCATCCCATCTAGCCAATAGGTTAAAATTTCAAGTGTGTAGCATTTTATACTGTGGAACTGGAAATTGCTGCACACAAGAAATTTTCACCTATTGGCTAGGCAGAATTCTTCCTTTGAAGTTGATGGCCTTTGTAAATATACAAATGCAGGAGAGCTTTTAGTAGGCAGAATCAAAAAAAGAAAATGTGGTTTTAAGTTTTCTCTCAAATATGAGATATTCTTGGAATTAAATATCTGTTGAACTGTAAAGTAGCCTCAAACCTAATTACCATCCTGTTTTAGGAGATACACATCTGAACTCTTGCTTCTTCAGGAGGTAAAGGGGTAAAGCTGGCATGTACATAAGAGGTGCTGGAGCCTGTTTGGCATGGCTCTTTGGAGAGAGGAGAAAGGAAGTAGGGAAAGAATGTATGTCTTCTCTTGTAACAGCAAGTCAAGAGGCTTCTGGAGTGCAGGGTAGTAACTAGACAAGCTTGTTCTCACTTGAGCTTCTCTGTCCCGTCTTTGCTCTCCAGATGGCAGTCGGATCTCTGGCTTTTTACAGGAAAGTATCGTTCCTCTCTGGCACAGTCTTATCAGGAGTCTGGTAGCAGAGCAGATTTGTGAAACCCTACCAGCCAGTCCCACATTATACAGAACGCTTGTGGTGTGATACATTTGATGTTTTTAGTCAGCCTTTTTGTTTAGGGTAAGTAGGTGAGAAAAGAGCTCTTCATGCCAGTCAACATAGTGAGAATCCTCCTTGTCTCTTCTGTGATTCCTGTCTGTCCTTGTTTCTGAGTATTAATCTGCCGTTAAGCTCTGTTTTAACTTTCATGTAGTGTGTTTCCCATGGAATCTGTTCTAAACTGCTATGTCTGATTGCCAGTGAGTGACAAGTTTGCCAGAGAAAAGGCACAGTGCTGACTTAGCAATTTCATGTAGCTTTTTAAGTGACCTTGAGGCAAACTGTTCTGGACAGATTGCAAAAAAGGAATGATTGACAACTTCCCTAAAAATTTGTTTATTTAGTAGTGAATTTTTCTTTCCTTCCCATGTTTAGCAAGTCAGCTGGGAACTGACAGTCTTTCTTATATTTGAGAAGCTACTATTCATTTTCACTCTGTAAGAAAAAATTTATTGTGACCAATGGAGAAAAATGCACAGAAGTGACAGAATGCTTCCAAAAGAACATCAGTAATTTTAGTTTTAGTGAAAACAAAGCTAATGCTTACTACTATGCACCCTGTTGATGTATAATAAATACTGATGACAGTGACCACTTTTCACTTTTTTGGCCACCTAAAACTATTGTGTAAAAGGATTTAGAAGCATCATATTCATACAACCCACCTTCTGGGGATGTACTATTTATCATACCTGGTCACTAGTTGTGGTACAGAAATATCTCATTTGGAAAAGTATGTCCAACCTTGAAAGCTTATAGTTCTATATCTGGACCTTTATGGGTGAGGGAAAAAAACAGATTTTCCAAACTTAGGATTAGGAGACTGGTTTATATGAGACTGAAACATTTAGCACACCATTTTAAACAAACAAGATAAAAACCACAAAAGTGAAAAATCATTTTTAACCCATTCCTACATTCTAAACAATGTGTTTATGAGAAACAAACCCTATGTATAACACATCTACTGAAGTGGGAGACTTTTAAACATCTTTCTTGTTGGCTCCATAAACTGCAAGTGTTGATTTTCTGATAGAGCTCTGCCCATCAGTTTACATGAAAAATGCCTTTCTATCATTAAAACAAAGCAGTTTCTCAGGAGCTAGATTTCTCTCTTTGAGGTGATTGACATCACAATTAAATGTAATAGTGTCCTTAGAGTTTTGACATCCTTTTAGAACTTAAGTCTTGAATTGCAGAAATGTTAACTGCTGTTTGTATTTGTGTCTCTTTTGTTTATTGTTTGTAGCAAATATTTGCTCTGTCTCTCTAGTCTTAGACGAAAAGGAATAGTAAAATCAAAGTATCTTGATTGTCATTTGTTTTCAACCTGGTCTCATACCTCACTGAGCCAAGTTTGAATCCAGATCATGGTAAATACCTAATGCCATGTGACAGAGTAATGAGTACACGTTCAAGGTGACTTTATAATTTAGCAAACCTTACCATGGGGGAATTAAAAAAAGAAAAGAGTCCAAAGAATTTAGAAAATCTCTTAAAAGAACAGAATAACAGGCTTTGACCTTTACCTCCCATTTCTGCCCAAAATGTAGATATAAACAATTCTGGAACTTTATCCAATTAGCAGATTCTTGAATCTGTGTTCTGCTTTGCTTTTCTCCTACCTACTTGACCAAATAAGAGATTCTACTTTTGGAAGCCATTTGTAAAAATATTGACGATACACTAGAATTTAAATCTTACCTTGTCTGCTTGGATTGAAATCTGCCTGTACTTTCATGTTAAGATGTTTTGATTGCTGGTATTTAAAGGAATCAAGCCTGTAACCAAAGCCAAAGGAATCTGCTTTCTTGCTCAAAGGTTTGGTTGATTTAGTTGATTAGGTGATATTTTACACACTTTATTGACACAAAAATGTCTTGCTTACTCTGAACTTTAGAGTCTAACTGAGGCATATTTGTATTGCTTATTGATGAATGTACAAAATTCTGAATATCTTAAAATGGTAATTTAATTGAAATATATGTACACTCTTGATGGTTAAAACTCATACAACCAGAGGGGTCGAGTTCACCTAGAGTCAAAGGGTAACATTCAAGAGAGAGGTGAAGGGAATAGACTATTAAAAAGATGATCTCTGACCAAGCAAATGAGAAGAGGGCCTCAGATGAATAGGATTCAACCTCTGGTTAGCTTCATACATGACTGTCCATAAGTAGGGAGACCAGGATTAAGAGCTACAGCTTAGTTTGAGAGCAAACTCAGAACTGGATTCTGCTTTAGAAGGGGAGTGCACAGATTCGCCAAAGTGAAAGAGCTTGTAGCCAAGGTTGAGGCCAAAGCCGGGGTTGACCTACTGCAGAGTTCTAGATTGAGTGACTGTAGCCTCTGATATGAGTAAAAGTGAAGATGTCTAATTGACTTTTTTAAGGAGCAAAGGAAAACAAAATTTGGATAAACTGAAATAGCTTTTAAACATCAGTAGACACTGAAGCCAAAATTTACTGGTAAATTTATAGCATGGTAAATGGTGATCTTTAAACTGTGTCAATATATTAGATGAGTTCATCAGACTATTCTAATGCTCATGACCATATTTTAACCAGAAAAATAATTCTCTGCAGGGGTATTCTGTTAGTAATTTGTCACTTAACATATGTGGTGTTAGCCCTGAGCTTAATATAAAAGTGAGAATAGGGTTGTAGTGAATTTTTTGGGAATTTAAACCTAGAAGTTATAATGATAAATTTAAGCTTTGTGCTCCACATTCACGTTCTTGTTTTCCTCTATGTAATCCTATAGATGAGCCATAACATCAATGTAGCCAGTACCTCAGATACATCCTGAGGACCTATGCAGGAGTTGAGGGCGCGGGCCAGGTACTGGGACTTAAACACTAAATCCAGTAGGTGGGCTATATGCTAACTCTTCTAGTAACACATGGCAGCACTTGGAGGTGCCTTATGGAGGGTCTAAGCTGAACCTGGACTGATGTCTGAGTGGAAGGCAGGCAACTGAGGCAAACAAGGACACCCCTGTTCTGCTCAAGGAATGACTGTACAGTGACAAGGTAAGAATCCAATCGATAGGATTCAGACTTTAATTTTTCTGTTCTTTGATGTTTCTCTTTTTTTCCTCTACTGTTTTATCTGTTCTAGTGATGCCTTATTTGAAACCATGCTTTAAGAACTGCGAAAAGGAAGAAATTAGATCTAGAAAGCTTTTAGGCTATGAACTAATTAGGCTTTTTTTTTTTTCTTGTGGTATAAAGATTTTAGAAATCATGAATGGAATCATTCAAGTGCTAATAACAAGAATGAAAATTATGCAGTAGGCCAAAATAATATACCAACTAGTTTATCATCATAGCCTATTATCATTAAAGTAAAATAGGTTTGAAATACTATATACAATTTTAGGTTTTTAAAAAGATGTTAGTAACTTTAAAATGGAGAATTTAAACATAGAAGTGAGGGAAATTTATTTCTATAAGGTAATTTTTATCTTGACAAGGACTATTTTTTAAACAAGTGTTTTGCACCTGAAATTTTAAAGTAAACATGTTAATACAGTTAGGAAAGTAAGATAAATATTATACCAAATAGTAGACTTTTTTCTGGTGTGTACTTTTTTCCTAGTGATGTAAAATAGGAAGGAGATACTGAATTATGAAAACTGGAATAATGAAGGACACTAGATGCCTGCATTGGAGCCCCCACATTTATAAATCTATGCTGGAACTTTGAGTAACCTTTCTTGACTTGAATTATGACTCTGAAATTGGCCAAATGATTGCAATCTTATTAAAAATACCAATGACAGAATTTCTAACAAAGGGTTATTACTAGGCAAACAGACAAGCATCCTTAGGCACAAAGGATCTCTAACTGCAGTTTAAAGAAACTTATTTTAGGGAAGTTTTCTTCCCACACCCCAATCCCCATCCCTAAAAAATTACTTGGAATGAAACTGCTCTTGCCTTTTCAATTCAAATCAGTTGGGAGTTACTGCTTGAGTTCTGATGCTGCCACGATTCCTCAAATTAGTGTGAACAAACCAATCTATATAAAATGCTACCTTTTTTGGTCTCCTTTTCAGTTTTGTATACAAATCAAGACAATATTAGGATTAGAGCTGAATGAGCTTAAATTCTCAGTCTTGTCTATTCACTAAAAAAATATACTCCTTTTTTTTTCCAGTTTATTCAAGGCTAATGACTTTTGGGAATGTGTTTTATACCATGTATGTATATCTGTTTAAATAAAACAAGTGCCCTGATGCTACTCCACATAAATTATGCTTAATCCTCCATGGATTGAGGATGAGTTATTGATGGATTACAGCCTATTTCAAGAGAGGGGGGAACTGGTTAATAGCAGCTCCTTTTCTTCTGGGATCTGTTTGTGATGTTTGTTAATAAGATCCTGTATGTGTTGAGATCAAGAGGTGTCATTCATTTGTCTGCTAATAAATTGTTATGCTAATAAAATATTACTGTGTATAAATTATTCAAGTGCAAGAGGGAAGTGTTTCTAACTAAGCACGTTTAGGTCACCAGTGAATTTTAAAATACCATCTCTTTACATTGGAGTGTGATTTAGTCATTCATTTTTCCCACCAGACAAAAGTATTTGTCCTTACAGAAAATCTTAAAAGCATAAGATTTCCTTTTTGCTTTGAGGTCCTGAGTCCCCTCTGGGGACTCAAGTTTTCTATCAGTGAAGTAGGGGAAGAGGACTGGATTGCTCAAAGAGTCTGCCAGTTGTTATGTTGCATGACTCCTGTTCGTTGCTGTGTTGAAATCAGAAAACTCAAATCTGGCTTATGTTTTACTCCTGTCCTAACACTGACGTTTGAAGCACATTTTCCTCATCAGATTGCAGCTAACACCTTATACCAACTAAGTGAGAGAAGTGGGAGTGCAGTTCCTAACTGGAGCACATACCACTTTGTAAGGATGAATCTGTACCACCATCCCCTCCCCATACCTGCTGAGAGCCTCTCGGAATGTCCCCCCTCATCTGCCTCTCAACTGTGGAGAAGAGGTAGGTGTGTGTGTATAGGGTTAAAAACAGTTTTCAGTCTTCCTTTGGCAGTGCTTTGGTAGCCCTGGGCATTCTGCTCCTAAGCTCGTACCTACCCCACAGGGTGAAGGAGTGTGCCCTCACTCCGTCTGCACACAGCATCTAGGATCCAGAGCCCCTGTAGTGCCTCACACTCATTCTCTAGCATCTCCTCTAACCAGCGTGGAGGGCTCTGCTGTCCTATTGGTCCTTTCAGTGCTTGTGTACTTGGCCTTGTTTCTCCTCATATAGCACTACTGCTTAAAGTTTGAATTTCCAGATCCATTGTAACTGATCAAAGTATGGCTCTTAGAGAAATAGCCACATGTACATATATATAGACACTTGATTATAGAAAAAGCTGGTTCATGGACCCTTATAAACACCTTGCATTGTAAGCTGTGGATACAGTGACTGTATCCACATTTATGGCTTTAATTCCCTTATTATACGTATGCTAATGCCAGCCAAACATAATTTCCAGCCTGACATTTCTAAACACTAACCAGCATGTCTGTCTATGTATAAATCTCCACAGCTGTTCCTGGACAGTTCAACCTGGATCCCATGGGCATCTCATAAGCAATATATCTACAAGCACCTCCTGTTTAACCTCTCTTGATTATGGCATGAGCTAGCTACTCAAGCCAGAATCCTGGGAAATTCTAGAACATTCCTCTTCATCTCTCACACCAAAGCCATCTTCCTGACAAGAGTCTTTGAAGTCCAACACCTCTTCCTTGCCCTCAATGTGTATCATTTCTCTTCAGGATGATGTCACAGCCTAACTAGTTTACCTCATCTCTGCAGCTCAGCCTCTACATTAGTTCTCAGTTTCTACAAAAATGAAGTTTGACACTTGTAAGTGGTTGTCCAGTGTTTTTAGGGTAAGTTCAAAATTAATGCTTTAGCCAACAGGACCTTAAAAACTTATGTACTTGCTTGCATCTCCAGTCACTTGTCCTACCACACATCCTTTGTTTGACATCCCTACCTCTAACCTTCAGTTCAGTTCAGTCACTCAGTCGTGTCCGACTCTTTGTGACCCCATGAATCGCAGCACGCCAGGCCTCCCTGTCCATCACCAACTCCCAGAGTCCACTCAGACTCACGTCCATCCAGTCAGTGATGCCATCCAGCCATCTCATCCTCGGTCATCCCCTTCTCCTCCTGCCCCCAATCCCTCCCAGCATCAGGGTCTTTTCCAATGAGTCAACTCTTCACACGAGGTGGCCAAAGTACTGGAGCTTCAGCTTTAGCATCATTCCTTCCAAAGAAATCCCAGGGTTGATCTCCTTCAGAATGGACTGGTTGGATCTCCTTGCAGTCCAAGGGACTCTCAAGAATCTTCTCCAACACCACAGTTCGAAAGCATCAATTCTTCGGCGCTCTGCCTTCACAGTCCAACTCTCACATCCATACATGACCACAGGAAAACCACAGCCTTGA
>SJXQ01010548.1:0-17333 GCA_006408695.1 Aepyceros melampus | reverse complement strand
GACATGAGTTTGAGTGAACTCCAGGAGTTGGTGATGGACAGGGAGGCCTGGCGTGCTGTGATTCATGGGGTCGCAAAGTCGGACATAACTGAACGACTGAAGTGAACTGAAGAAGAAATGTAGGTTATTTCTTTAACGCAGAAGAATTCGAGCTAGGTTAAGAAGTATGGGTAGCATTTAATGGTATGGGATGGATATGATCACATTCCAAATGGCAGGGAAAAATGCACACACATGTAAATGCATGTCATGGGGTGTATTTTCAGAATGGCTAGTTCCTGTTGGCTGAAGGATGGCCTGCAAGTGTTGTTCATGGGTAAGGTGGAGGTATGTTGTCGAGCACATTATTCACATAAGTTTATCTTTTATTCTACAGGCAAAAGTAAGCCATTGGAAGTTTAAAAAGGAGTAACATAGTAGACTCTCAAATCTTTACTGAAAGAGTGAATGAATGAATCAAAGATAACTCCAAAATGTTTTATTTGAATGAGTAGGAAGAGAGCAACACTGTTAACAAAGGAAAGAAAGGGGATCTGCTGGCTTTGGTCAATGGGAAATGGGATATAAGTGAACATAAAGTGCTTGAAAGCCATCCAAATCAAGCTGTTCATCAAAAACATGCATATGAAAGTTTAAGAGGTTAAACATACAGATGAAGGTTGAAATTCTATCACACAAAAACGATAGTTAAAATTATAGAGGTGAGTGAAATCACCATGCCTAAACTCAGAAGAAAGATCAGAAGGTGTTTCCATGGAAAATACCCACGGGGATAGGAAGAGAAAACTGGAGATTAAAGAGCAAAAGCTTTGTATGGTAGTTAGAAGAATCCAGGGACTGAAACATTATTGAAGCCAAAGGAAGAAAAAAATTAAAAGAAGGGATGATTAACAATGCTGAAATGGTTCAGAGATACAGAGGAGAAGGTGTTTTAAAAAGCATTAGGTATTTCAGTGACAGGAAGTTGCAGAAGCTAAATGGTGGGAAGGAGGTAAGAAAGTAAAGGTAGCAATTGGCTACTCTTAGTAAAGTTTGGTGATAAACAGAAGGTAAGAAATGAGATAGGTCATGAATTTATCAGGATTAAGGGATGAATGTTCTTAGAATTGGAGAATCCTCTATGTGATTGTAAACATAAGGAACAGAGTTTGGTACAAATCAGGAGATATGTGTATGTGTGTGTATATATATATAATAAAACTGGTACCATGGAACATGAGGATGCTTACTAAAGCAAGATCCTGAAAAATCAAGAGGAAGTGAAATCAGCTAACCATGTACATGCAGTAGTTAGCTCTGACAGGAAAGGAGGTGGGAGCTTCTTTCCTACAGGCAGAAAAAAGTACAGTTTCAGATACAGGAAAGAGTTAAAATTGAAAGGAGAGAAAGGGGTAAACAGATCTTATTCCTCTTTGATTAATCTAAACTTTTTATTACCCATTTCTCTATCCTTCATACATCTGGGTCTTGAACTCCATCTTCAAGGAATGTGTAGTATTTATTTTTGTGTGTTTCTATCATCCTTCTTGCCCCACTCTGTAGATGTTTTATGTAACAACTCCACATTGTCTTTTTTCCTTCAGTTTATCCTAACTTTTTTTTTTTTTTTTTTTTTTTGCTGCTCTTCCACTTTACGGTATTCCTTTACTCCTTTCTCTACCCCTCCTAACATGGATTTTTATTTCTCCCTTCAACATAAACTCATCTTCCACACATATTAGTTCCTGAATCTCTAATTGTTTTTCATACAGACCTTTCCTGACTAGTGAAGACTATAGCTAGTGATTATTACATTTTTTAAGAGGTTGAACTGTAATAGAAAGTGATAGAGAAGGAATAGTAGCATTGTGGCGGGGTAGAGTGGGGGAACTTGAACATGCTTACAAGATAAGAGGAAAGAGTCAGTCAAAAAATGGAGTGAGGTGTTAATACAAAACAAAGTTATTTTCTAGAGCAAATAAAAGGAAATGGAATCCAGAGCACAGGTAGAGAAATTTATCTTAGGCATAATGGGAATTCTTTTTCACCAAAGCAGGAGGGAAGGAGTCAGTGATGAGTCAAACATATACCTGTTGGTAGAAGGAAGGGACAAGAAGTGTAGAAATTCTAACTTGATGACTTCAATATTTTTGATATTAGGGAGGTAAGATAGAAATGATGAAGGAGAAAACAGGGAGAAACTCATGGAACTTCCAGTAAGCTGCTGTGGAAAGTGGAGCATGGAGCAGTCCAAGAAAACATCGCATTATTATGACATGGAGGTTCAAAGGGAGCTTAAAAGCCATAAACCTGTAGAAGGATAAATCCACATAGTTAAGAGATCTTGTCTTAGCAGTATTTAGCAGTCTACACATAATAAAAGATGGCCTGAATAAGGCCCACATGTGGGAAAAGAATTTAATTAATTCTGGTGTAATTGAGATAGGGATAAATCCCAATGTCTCAAGAGAGTATGCTGTGCTTGAAAAACTGCAGGAGTTTGTTATGGCTGAAAGAATAGTATCTGAGGTTGAAAGGTTAATCAAGGACCTAAGAGCTGATGTTCTCACATTCCTTTGTCAATGGAGATCCGTTGAAGGGTTTTGAGCATGAGCATGACCTGATTGATTAGATGTGGTTTTAAAAACATCACTAGGAAATATCTGCAGAGGGCAGATTGAGAAGAGATTTTGGAGGCAAAGACGGCATTTAAGAAGACATTTCAATAATATAGATGAGAGGACCTACACAGAAGTGGGCACAGAGAGGAGCATATGGATTAGAGAGAACTACAGAGACATTTGGGGCTTCCCAGGTGGCTCAGCGGTAAAGAATCCACCTACCAATGCAGGAGACCCGGGTTCGATCCCTTGATCGGGAAGATCCCCTGAAGGAGGAAACGGCAACCCACTGTAATATTCTTGCCTGGAGAATCTCATGGACAGAGGAGCCCGGCAAAGAGTCGGACATGACTGCGCCACTAAACAACAGAGACATTTGGTTGAGGATAGATTTGAGAAAACTTGGTGATTGAATGAGCATTTAGTTTATTTGAATTGTTGCATTTCTTCCTAAAGATCCTTCTGCAGCTGATGAGTGATCCTTCTGAAGCCAAGAGAAAAAAAGCTTAGGACTAAATGCATCTGAAGCTTATAGTACATTCTTGAATCTCTCGAGCAGTATAATGGAAAAAGCATGGGCTTTGGAGTCAGACAGTCCTGGATTCTAAACCCAGGTCTGCCACTTAATACCTGTATGATGTGGCATAGCTAGATTCTCTGAGCCCTAGTTTCTTACTCTATAAAATGAAAAACATATCTATTTTCCAGAGTTATTGCGATTTTTAAAATTAAATACTGAAAGAAAATGTGTACAAGGTAGGTGGTTTGAATATTTCCTGGTACATAGTAAGTGTTCAATAAATGATAGCTAGTTCTGTTTCCATTGTATTTTATATTATTAGGATCTTTGTTATTATCTCAATATTCATATAGTACTGCTGCCAGGTTCTACTATCCCCTCCAGGACTAGTTTTATAGTGTCACAAGCTACTCCTGCCATTTTTCACAATGAAGTCATAGACACATTACACATACATTCATACATTATAGATAAGTTATCCCTCAAATATAGATAAATAAGCCATTGTGGTTTTCGTGTTCAGGTCACAGAGTATGAAGGACCCTCCCCTCCTCTAGTCCATCAGTGAGACAGCCAGACCTGGTTCACACCAATAGCAGAGACTGTCCCTGAAATCAGATTGTATTTGACTGGCAGATAAAACCATACCACACAAAGATGGCTTCTCATATCATGTGTTTAAATGGTTGTTGTCATATTATAATTGGGCTTTCCTGGTGGCTCATATGGTAGAGTCTGCCATATTATATGTTCAAATAAACATTGTATCATTCTATATGTCATATGTGAATATGTTATATTGTTCCAGTCATGCCCCATGTACAATTACCTGAAAAAGTATAAATTGGAGGAAGCCCCTCAAATCCCATGATTTAAGGAGCTCCTCCAAAAACAAAATCATAGCAGTCCAGGCCCCTCTAATTGTATCACAGGCAGCTGTCCCTGAAATGGTATCTGCCAAACTGGATGGCTGCCCACAGAGACTGCCCTACAAATAACCTTTGGTATGGGGTTGTGCCTCTAGTTACACCCTGTGAATGACAGAAATCCTGCCACGTAGAAGCTTTCCTTGGGTTATACATGTATGTGTGCATGCTAAGTCATTTTAGTCGTGTCTGACTCTTTGCAACCCTATGGACTGTAGCCCATCAGGCTCCTCTGTCCATGGGATTCTCCAGGCAAGAATACTGGAGTGGGGTGCCATGCCCTTTTCCAGGGGATATTCCCAAGCCAGGGATCAAACCCACATCTCCTGTGTTGGCAGGCGGGTTCTTTACCACTAGTGCCACCTGGGAAGCCCATACATGTATAGACATAATCAAAATAGCTTACTATTTTATTCTAAATAAATCCAATATGATTCCTTTAACAAAAGAACATGTTAAGGGTTTTTTCCTCAGAAATCCACTAGGTTGTTGCTCAAAGGGATCACTTTTCCAAACTATGGTTCAAGTTCAAGTGATAACCTGAGTTAGGGATACAAAATAGCTTGTGCATGAAAAGAGAGCCAAACTATCAGAGATTTTCCAAAATTTCCCTTAGCATCAGCCCTAAGGCTCTGAATTAATAAGATCTCTGATGATACTTTATTGGGTACTTTTGACAGTGTTCTCAATCAGGTATTCTAGAATAGTTTGCTGCCCAAGCTAGAACAAGGCTCAGTGACATTCTCCATGCTTATGTTTTCCTTATTGTAGTGTGGAACCACTTGCCCCCAAAATGTAGCAAATTGGGGCTGTGAGAAGAAGAGAGAAAAGTGGTCCGTCAACACTAGCTAGCAACGAAGAAAAAGAGAGATGGCAAACATGAGCAACTTAATGTGGCCATATACTTTACTCTGGGTTTTTGTGAAATGGATTCTCCAAAGAGGGAGAGACAAAGAAGGAAACAATTATAATACAGTACGTAAAAACTGTGAAGGAGATAAACATAAGATTTCTATGGGATTATAGTGACACCTAACACAGGCTTAGAGGATAAAGGTACCAGGGAGGGTTTCCTGTAAGATACGACATCTGAAATGAGCTTTGAAGGATGAACAGGATTTTACTGGATGAAGACATTGTGGCAGGTATTCCACGCAGAAAGAAAATACCCTGTTCAGAGGAGTCAAAGCTTTAAAGAGAAGCATGTGCAAACCAGAAGTAGCTCTGCCTGGCTGCACTATGAAGTTTGAAAGGGTAGTGAAGAGATGGTAAGATAGGTCGAAAGAGGGAATGCCAAAATGAAAGGCTGGAGCAGGAACCAGATCATGCATGGCCTTCTGTGGTGCTATACTGTAACCTCCACATGTTATGGCTTTAATAAGGAAGCTTCATGAAACCAGAGACTGTATATATTTCATTTATGAATTCATCCCGAATGTCTCTAACATAGTACAAAGCACAGAATATACTCTCTCAAAGAAGCATGGAGTCCCATGCTAAAGAATTTACACATTATCCTGAAGGATAAGATTAGCCATTAAATGGTTTCAAGCAGAAAAGTAACATGGTTAGATTTAGATTTCAGATGCATTCTGGTTGCTGGGTAGAGAATAAATGGGAGAAATCAACATGGGATTGGGGAAAGTGTCTATAAGGTCACTGTAGCAATCCAAGTGAGAGGAGATGATGACCAGGAATGAGGCATGTGGAAAATTGTGTACATTCAAGAAATATTTAGGAAATAGAGTGAGCAGGAAGAGGTTAATTAATGAAAAAGAAGATAGAAGGAAAAATGGTCAAAGATTATACCACCAGTTTGATGACTTGAACAAGGTGGTGCTGTTTAATGAGATGGGGACAGCTGGGAAGTGGGCAAGTTTGGGAGGCAGAGAAGGGGTATGGCAAGTAAGGTTTGCCATGGGATGGAAATGTGAGGAGAGTGGGTGGCAAAGAGGGTAAGGAAAATACTAGTTCCCTTTTGGAAACTTCAAGGTGGCTGATGGATATTCAAGCAGCTGTATATCAAGTAGATGGCTGTGTGTACACATCTCATGTGTGTACACATATATGTTATGTGTGTGTGTGTGTGTGTGTGTGTGTATGGTAGCTCAGCAGTAAAGAATCCACCTGCCAATACAGGAGACTTGGGTTCTATCCCTGTGTCAGGAAGATCCCCTGGAGAAGGAAATGGCAACCCACTCCAGTATTCTTGCCTGGAAAATCCCGTGGATGGAAGGCTCTTCCATCCATGGGGTCGCAAGACTCAGACATGACTTAGCCATTAAACAACAACAACAAATATATATTTGAGACTCAGAAGGAAAATTAGGAAATACAGATATTCAAGTCTGCATGCATATGGTAATCGAAAGTAGATGTTCCTTTGAATTGGCTTCCTCTCATGCCCGTGACTCAGTGAGTTCTGCCTAAAAAGTGAGGCCACCATTGCCTGAATTCCTAATCAGTACTTAATCACTTTCCTCATATCCCCGAACCCAGTTCAGGCCCTGGTGGCACCATCTGATAAATCCCTCAGGAGATGGGAAAATTCACTACACTCCACGCAGTTATTGCGGCATCTAAAGGGACACCCACAGCTCTCAACTTCTAATAGCCCAAGAGTGCCCTCCAGCGTTCAGCACGATGCATTCAAAGGCAAGAGAGCAGAAATGGGAATCATTGCTTTCAACCAGCATCACTGCCCTGCTGCTCTCACTTCAGGGGAAATTCACTAGCAACCTGCAACCCCAGGTGAGGAAGAACTCTAGAGATTTCAGATCCTAACAAAACACGAGGAGAGTCTAGTAAGCTCGACTCTCTTAGGCAATAATTTTTTTTCAGCAGCCCACCAGTTAGGAGATAGCCTACAGTGGCATTTGTTGACTAGAAAGAATAGGCCCTGTAATCTGAGCTCTCGGCAATTCTCAGGAGATACTACAAGATGGATCGATTGGAGCAGTATTATTTTTTTCAGATATAATAAGCCTCAGGATGGGAAGGGAGGGGCAAGATAGGGATAGAGGATTAAGAAGTACAAACTACTATGTATAAAATAAGCTACAGGGATATACTGTACAGTGCAGGGAATATAGCTAATAATTTATAGTAACTTTAAATGGAATATAATCAATAAAATTTTGAATCACTATTTTGTATAGGTATACAATATAATATAGTAAATCAACTATACTTCAATTAAAAGTTTTAAAAAATAGTAAGTCTCGGGGCATGAATATAGATCGTGTTCACAAAACTAGAGAAATAGAAGAATCCATGCCACAGGCCTCCTGGACGCTAACCTCTGAATATGTACCAAAGTAGAGCTAACCACTTCGCCCATATGTACCACCTCCTCCACTGGAAACTCCTTGGTATACTAACCAGGGTTCCAGGGTGAGAACAGAAGCTTCATCTTTTACCTGCAAAGAGCAATAGGAATGGCATTTCATAGCATAGAATTCTGGGTGGTATGCTTTTTACACTGATGAGATACCAAAGTTATCCTAGTTTAAATGGAAACTCCTTCTAGATATCCCATGTTGGAAGCAATAGAGATAATTGAATTAACATGCTCATAAGATAACAAGCAAAAAAAAAAATTATTGTCAGTGCGTTGCTGCTCATAATCCATTCCTCAGTCTATTGCTTATACAGATGGAGATCCAAGTGTCTTGGATCCTAGAAAACCTATACTCTTCATCTTGTTTTGGACTTCTCCCTAAGTTCTAGCTCTGCCCACTATGGTCCTACACCATCCATCATTTCCTTAACTGGGAATCCAGACAGGTCTGCCACTTACCAGAAGGCACTTTCAGAATCTAAGGCAAAACTACATGTGAATGTGGTTTATCTGGGATCTGGAGCCCACAATTTTGTCAAGCACTTGAACAGTTTAGTTTTTCCAAGCCCAAGGCCAAGTCCTTCCAATACTATACACACAACTTTGGGGAGAAGTATATCAGACCCCTGTGCTAGTCTTAAACAAATTGGAGAGTTCTGCTTCTTCCAGGCATTACCTTTGCCTGATGGCAATAAGCTTCTTTTACAAACTTTTTATTTTGTATTGGGGTATAGCTGATTAACAAACAATGTTGTGATAGTTTCAGGTGAACAATGAAGGGACTCAGCCATACATATACATATATCCATTCTCCTCCAAACTCCCCTCCCATCCAGGCTGCTGTATAACACTGAGCAGAGTTCCCTGTGCTATACAGTAGGTCATTGTTGATTTTCCATTTTAGATATAGCAGTGTGTACATTTCCACCTCAACCTCCCTAACTGTCCCTTCTCCCCGGCATGCATAAGCTCATTCTTGAAGTCTGTGAGTTTGTTTCTGTTTTGTAAGTTCATTTGTATTGTTTCTTTTTAATTCCACATATAAGGGATGTCATATAATATTTCTTCTTCTCTGACTTACTTCACTCAGTATGACACTCTCTGGGTCCATCCATGTTGCTGCAAATGGCATTATTTCATTCTTTTTAATGACTGAGTAATATTCCATTGTATATCTGTACCACATCTTCTTTCTCTATTCTTCTGTCAATGGGCATTTAGGTTGCTTCCATGTCTTGGCTATTGTATATAGTGCTGCAGTGAACACTGGGGTGCATCTATATTTTCAGATCACATTTTTCTCCAGATATATGCCCAGGAGTGGGATTGCAGGGTCATATAGTAGCTCTATTTTTAGTTTTTAAGGAACCTCCATACTGTTCTCCAGAGTGGCTGTACCAATTTACATTCCCACCAACAATGTAGGAAGGTTCCCTTCTCTCCACACTCTCTCCAGCATTTATTGTTTGTGGATTTTTTTGATGATTCAGTACCTGTCAGATCATCTTGGCAAAGAATAGCTTCTTTTTAAAAATCCTTTTTTTAGGTATAGTTCACATACAATAAAAGTCACCCATTTTGAGTATACATTATGAAGAGTTCTGACAAATTATATATACCCCCTTGGAAGTAGCAGCCATTACAGTCAAAATATAAGAGATTTTCATTACTCCCCAAAGTTACTATGCATCTATCTCAGTCATCCAGTACCCGAATCCAAGCCACAGGCAAACATGAATACGCTTTCATCATCTAGAAAAGATCTGTCATTTCTGGAGTTTCATATAATGGAAGTATACACTATGTACTCTTTTTTTTTACATTTTAGTTTTTATTGATATAGTTGATTTCTAATATTATATTAATTTCAGGTATACAGCATAGTGATTCAGTATTTTTATAGAATATACTCCATTGAAAATTATTATAAGATAATATTGATAGTTCTAACCTCTGTGCTATACAACATGTCCTTGTTGCTTATCTATTTTATGCATATAATGTATATCTCTTATTCCCATACCCCTAATTTGTCCTTCTCACCTTTCCTCTCCTCTATGGTAATCACATGTTTGTTTTTTACATCTGTGAGTCTGTTTTGCTTTTCATTCATTTGTATTAGTTTTTAGATTTCATGTATCAGTGATATATATTTGTGTTTCTCTGTATGATGTTTCATTAAGGAAAATATTCTTTGGGTCTGTCCATGTTGTTGCAAATGCAGGATTTCGTTCTTTTTTATGGCTGAGTAATATTCCATTGTGTGATATAGACCACATCTTCTTTACCTGTTCATCTATTAATGGGCAGTTGGGTTGTTTCTGTGTCTTGGCTGTTGTAAATAGTGCAGCTGTGAATGTTTTGTGTCTATCTTTTCACATAATTTTCAAGTGATCGAGAAACTCAGTGATCTCTCTTTCAAAGCAACCATGTTATCTACCCCCAGGACAAACAATACTAAGAGAACTGCAAGACCTTCACGAGGACTGAAAGTCAAGCACTGATATGTATTGGGGGAGGATATTCATATGAGAAATCTACATAATTGCTTATAGGCAAGTATCTACCATCCGTGCTGAAAGATGATTAGTTGGCACCATTTGAATGATGGCTGCGACGGTAAAGAATTGCCTGCAATGAGGGAGACCTGGGTTCGATTCCTGTGTTGGGAACATTCCCTGGAGGAGGGCATGGCAACCCACTCTAGTATTCTCATCTGGAGAATCCCCATGGACAGAGGAGCCTGGCAGGCTACAGTCCATGGGGTCACAAAGAGTCGGACATGACTGAGTTACTAAACAAAGCACATTTGAATGATAGATCATCAGCTAACATCTTTTGATGCCAACTGCCCTCTTCCTTTGCATATATTCTACTTCCACCATTCTCTAGAATGTCTGTTCACTGGATACCTGAATTCACTACCACCCTCCAACTGACCCAACAATCTAGGATAGAGAACCAGAGTATGTAATAGAGAAACTGCTAGACTTTGGCAGGAAAACTACCAAGCCAGTTAAGAAGATTATGGTCTACATAAGCAGACATAGAAGCACACTTCCAGAAAAATCTTCTGACCTGCCTTTCCCAAAGAAGGTAATGAAGTAGTGTGGTAGTGTCAAAATATTTGACTGCTACCTACTATGTCTATGTCTGGGTTAATGAGCTCTGCAAAAGAAGAGACAGCAAGCATCTGAATTCTAGCTCTTGCATTAGTAATCTTTGGTTCTGAAAGCTCTTGGTTTGTTCATTTTGTTTATAACTACCAGGACTTAAAATATGTTATTCTAGGAAACATTCTCCCCTGGAAAAATTTAAAATTTTTCTACCCTGCCAACATTTGCCTTTTTAACTCATTTTTTGAGTGCTCTCAACAAGATAAAACCACCTCCAGATTGACACATTTTCCCTTTAAACTACATTAATGTCTTGAGTAAATTTTCTGCCTATATTTGCTCTTTAAGGTGAATTTGCATATCTCTGCTATGATCCATTATGCTCTGATTTTCAAGGTATAATACTGAGGTCAGTTCTCTAAGTGACCCTGAGGTGAGTCCTATAAACATGCCACTTTTTTGGCCTGCCCACACTTTTTGAAGTGCTACACATGTAGTAGGAAGCCAAGCAAAGTAAAGTAGCATCAGTGAGTTGAGAAGACAGAGACTGGATTTTAGAGAAGTTAAAGTGACTGGAGTTTGCGAAGTTGAGTGCCAGAGAGAGGCAACTATGAGAGAAATTTGCTGGGGGTTCCCTGTACCTATTCTGATAAATATTGAGATGTGTCTGCCAAGGGTGAAATGTCAAAAGGCTAGGCAAAAATGAGGGAGACCTGGGTTCGATTCCTGTGTTGGGAACATTCCCTGGAGGAGGGCATGGCAACCCACTCTAGTATTCTCATCTGGAGAATCCCCATGGACAGAGGAGCCTGGCAGGCTACAGTCCATGGGGTCACAAAGAGTCGGACATGACTGAGTTACTAAACAAAGCACATTTGAATGATAGATCATCAGCTAACATCTTTTGATGCCAACTGCCCTCTTCCTTTGCATATATTCTACTTCCACCATTCTCTAGAATGTCTGTTCACTGGATACCTGAATTCACTACCACCCTCCAACTGACCCAACAATCTAGGATAGAGAACCAGAGTATGTAATAGAGAAACTGCTAGACTTTGGCAGGAAAACTACCAAGCCAGTTAAGAAGATTATGGTCTACATAAGCAGACATAGAAGCACACTTCCAGAAAAATCTTCTGACCTGCCTTTCCCAAAGAAGGTAATGAAGTAGTGTGGTAGTGTCAAAATATTTGACTGCTACCTACTATGTCTATGTCTGGGTTAATGAGCTCTGCAAAAGAAGAGACAGCAAGCATCTGAATTCTAGCTCTTGCATTAGTAATCTTTGGTTCTGAAAGCTCTTGGTTTGTTCATTTTGTTTATAACTACCAGGACTTAAAATATGTTATTCTAGGAAACATTCTCCCCTGGAAAAATTTAAAATTTTTCTACCCTGCCAACATTTGCCTTTTTAACTCATTTTTTGAGTGCTCTCAACAAGATAAAACCACCTCCAGATTGACACATTTTCCCTTTAAACTACATTAATGTCTTGAGTAAATTTTCTGCCTATATTTGCTCTTTAAGGTGAATTTGCATATCTCTGCTATGATCCATTATGCTCTGATTTTCAAGGTATAATACTGAGGTCAGTTCTCTAAGTGACCCTGAGGTGAGTCCTATAAACATGCCACTTTTTTGGCCTGCCCACACTTTTTGAAGTGCTACACATGTAGTAGGAAGCCAAGCAAAGTAAAGTAGCATCAGTGAGTTGAGAAGAAGAGACTGGATTTTAGAGAAGTTAAAGTGACTGGAGTTTGCGAAGTTGAGTGCCAGAGAGAGGCAACTATGAGAGAAATTTGCTGGGGGTTCCCTGTACCTATTCTGATAAATATTGAGATGTGTCTGCCAAGGGTGAAATGTCAAAAGGCTAGGCAAATAACAGTTACCAGAGAGATTTAGGGTGAACAATTTCTAGTGCTCACACAGGAATGGAAGACCTTTGGCTGTCATTCAGCAAAAGTAGATAAATTTTACTAAAATCTGGAGCATTCAGTAGAAATCTCAAAAGAGTTAGTTTTCTGTGGCTACTCTAACAAATTACCACAAACTTTCAAAACAATAGAAATCTATTCTTTCACAGTTCTGGAGGCTAGTAGCATAAAATCAACATGCCATTAGGGGTGTACTCCCTCCAAAAGTTCTAGAGAATCTATTTCTTGCATTTTTCATCTCCTAGTAACTGATGGATGACTTGGCATTCCTTGACTTGTGGCTCCATCACAACAATTTCCGCCAGCTTCTTCACATCACTTTCATGTGTGTGTGGGTGTATTTGTGTAAACTCCCTCTGCCTCTCTTATAAGAATACATTGCATCTAGAGCATACCCAGATAAGTCAAGATAGTGAAAAAGTGGAGTTGTTAGTCACTCAGTTGTGTCCAACTCTATGCAACCCCATAGACTGTAGCCCACCAGGCTCCTCTGTCCATGAAATTATCCAGGCAAGAATACGGACTGGGCTGCCATTCCCTTTTCCAGGGGATCTTCCCAACCCAGGGATCGAACCCAAGTTTCCTGCACCGCAGGCAGACTGGTAACCATCTGAGCCACCATTTCAGCCATTAAATAAGGAAGCCTATTTAGTCACATATTTATAATGTTCATGGGTTCTGAGGATTTAGAAACAAATATTTCAGGGGAGAAGGGAGCATTTTTTTCAACCTACAATAATACCCTAGTAGTAAGACTAGAGTAAGACATATTTGATCTACCCTAACAAAGCTGTAAAAAAGGCTTGAGGTGACATCGGCATGATGACAAAGTCGGAAGCCCTGGGCCATCCTTTTCCCTACAAACACACCAATTCAGCAATAACTCATGGACAAATTCTCTTTGTAAGAAATCCAGAAACAAAATAATTAAACAACCATGAAACCAGACTGAAGCTGGTGGAGAGATTCAGGACATCCTTTTGCAGGAGTCCTTGCCCCCAGTGCAATGCCATATGATCATAAAGAGGTTCCCAAGATCCTAGATTTTGTAAAGGGAGTTATAAGGGGATGATTCGTTTTTGCATCCAGTGTCCTGCCCTTCTGAGGAGGCTCCTCAGAGAACTGACCCCTGCCCTGTCAATCTTGCAGTTAGATGGGTCCACCACAGTCTAGAAGTCTGAGGGAGAATGTAGACAATAGCTTGGGCCCACAGACACCATAGTTCCCCTTCCTGCTCAGCACAGAGCAAGTGGACACAAAAGTCCAGGTCTCAGCTTCTCCTTGAGGAGGGAAAAAGTAGAGCCATATGTAAATGGTGTTCCTAAATTCTCTGGAGAAATTCCCCAGAGGACTGACCTCTGTCCTTCCAGACTTGCAGCTTGGATGAGTCTAGTAGGCTAGGAGAGAAACACAGATAGCAGCTTCCATAGCTCTCCCTCTTACCTCAGCACACAGAAATATGAAGAAAAAAATTTGTTGGTGGGTCACTATGGGTAATAGTGAGTGGTGCAACTTGTTTCCATCTCTTGATTCCAAGATCCATGAATTGTGACTATCGGGGAAATAGTACCATATGCTGAGTCAGTCATGTCTGACTCTTTGCAATTCCATGGACTGTAGCCCACCAGGCTCCTCTGTCTATGGAGATTCTCCCAGCAAGAATACTGGAGTGGGTTGCCATGCCTTCCTTCAGGGGATCTTCCCAACTCAGGGGTCGAACCCAGGTCTCCCACATTGAAGGCAGATTTACCATCTGAGCCACCAGGGAAGCCCAAGAATACTGGAGTGGGTAGCCTATCCCTTCTCCTGGGGAACTTCTCGATCCAGGAACAAACCGGGGTCTCCTGTATTGCAGGTGGATTCTTTACCAGCTGAGCTGCCAGGGAAGCCCATAACACCATATATTAGACATTGACTCAGAAACATTGAGCCTTCTGGAGACCCTTGCCCCAGTGTTAGAGTACTTAGTACTTGCTGTGCTCGTTTGTGTCCAACTCTTTGCAACCCCATGGACCGTAGCCCGCCAGGCTCCTCTCTCCATGTGATTTTCCTGGGAAGAATATTGGAGTGGGTTGCCATTTCCTTCTCCAGGGGATCTTCCCAAGCCAGGGATCAAACCCAAGCCTCTTGCGTCTCCTGCATTGCAGATGGATTCTTTACCACTGAGCCACCAGGGAAGCCCGGTCTTAGAAGGTAATGCCATCTAGCTGGCACTGTACTGAGTCTTGAAAGGGCCATTCAATCTTTTTAACAAGCTATATGCTTCATGGTGCTTGGGAACATAAGGCCAATGAATTCCATGAGTGTGGGCCCACTGCCACACTGCTATTGCTGCAAAGTGAGTTCTTTGATCAAAGTGAATTCTTTGATCAGAAGCAATGATGTGTGCAATAACATTACAGTGATTAAGGCATTCTGTAAGTCCATGGATGGTAGTTGTGGCAGAAATACTCAATGCAGGGAAGGTAAGCAGTATCTAGAGTCCTTATTCCAGTAAGGACAAAACACTGTCCCTTTCATGATCACTTGTGATCAGGTAGCTGGTGAACAAGTAGATACCAAAATTAAATTTTAAAAACATAATAGGACTTGCTGCTGCTGCTGCTGCTGCTAAGTCGCTTCAGTCGTGTCCGACTCTGTGCGACCCCGTAGACGGCAGCCTATCAGGCTCCTCCGTCCCTGGGATTCTCCAGGCAAGAACACTGGAGTGGGTTGCCATTTTTACCATTGCTCAAATTGGGCTTCCATGGTGACTCAGACGGTAAAGAATCTGCCTGCAATGAGGGAGACCTGGGTTCAATCCCTAGGTTGGGAAGATCCCCTGGAGAAGGAAATGCCAACTCACTCCAGTATCTTGCCTGGAGAATCCCATGAACAGAGGAGCCTGGTGGGCTACAATCCAGAGGGTCACAAAGAGTCAGACATGACTGAAGTGACTTAGCATGCATTTCTCAAAAAGTAAAAGAATTAGATGTAAACCTAACAAAACATGTAAAGGAGCTGTATGAAAACTACAAAATAAAAGGAACCAAACAAGATCTAACTGTATGGAGAGATATAGCATGTCCATGAATGAGAAGACTCGAAAAAGTAAAAGTGTCAGTCCTCCTCAAATTTATATATTTATGTAATTCCTACCAAAATCGAAACAAGATTTTTTGTAGACCATATAATGTGTATCATGTAGTTTTATAAACAATTTACCTACAGAAATATCTTGCCTAAATTTTGGCAGGGATTGCTATTAAACTTATGTGAAAAGTCAATGGAATTAGAATAGCTAAAAACAGTTCTGAAAAAGCACAAATTGGGAAAATCAATCTATCCTATTTCAAGATTTATTATATAACTACAGTAATAAAGACTGTCTGATATTGGCAGAGTGATAGAGACACAAATCAATGAAGAAGAATAGAAAACCTAGAAACAGACATACACAAATATACCCAACTGCTTTCAGCAAAAGAGCAAAAACAATTCAGTGAAGGGAAAAAAAGCACTTTTAAAAACAAATGGTATTGAAACAGTTGGAAATCCACAGGGGAAAAAGATTCATAGTATACAAAAGTTAACTTAGTTTATTGAGCTAATACATGCTTGTTATCACTCTAAAAAATTAACTCAATTTTTAAAATTTGAAACCAAACATAGGCAACAAAAGCAAAGTAAAAAAAAAGTGGAGCTACATGAACTTTAAGTTTCCAAAGGACAAAGAAAAGATAAAATATTTGCAAACCATATATCTGATAAGGAGCTAACACAAAAATACATAAGAAACTATTACAACTCAATAACAAAAACCCTCAAACAACCCAATTAAAAATTGGAAAGGAATGTGTGTACACTGTTGGTGGGAATGTAAATTGGCATAGTCCTATGGAAAATAACATAGAGGTTCTTCAAGCTATTAAATATAGAATTACCATATGATCCAGCAATTCCAATTCTAAGTATATACCAAAAAAAAAAGAGAAATCAATGTCTCAAAGAACTATCTGTACCTCCACGTTTTTTACAGCATTATTTACAACATCCAAGACTTGGAAACAACCTGTCAACAGATGAATGGATAAAGAAAACGTGATATATATGTGAACGTGTGTGTGTGTGTGTGTGTGTGTGTGTGTGTGTTGAGCAATAAAAAAGAAGAAAATTCTGACCTTTGTAGCAGCAGGGGTGGACCTTTAAGGCATTGTGCCAAGTGAAAGAAGTCAGAGAAAAACAAATATTGTATGATCTTACTTATATGTAGAACCTAAAATATCAAGCTCATACGTAGAATCTAAAAAAATCAAACAAAGCATCAGAGAATATATTGGTGATCACCAGGGGCAAGAGGGTGAGGGAAGTGGGTGATATGGTCAAAGGGTACAAACTTCCATTTATAAGATGATTCAGTTCTAGAGATATAATGTACAGCATGATGACTAAAGCTAAGACTACTGTAAATTTGAAACCTGCTAAGAGATTAGATCTTAAAAGTTCTCACCATACACACAAAAAGGTAACTGTGTGAAATGGCAGATATGTTCAGTTCAGTCACTCAGTCGTGTCCGACTCCTTGCGACCCCATGAATAGCAGCACGCCAGGCCTCCCTGTCCATCACCATCTCCCGGAGTTCACTCAGAGTCGCGTCCATAGAGTCAGTGATGCCATCCAGCCATCTCATCCTCGGTCGTCCCCTTCTCCTCTTGCCTCCAATCCCTCCCAGCATCAGGGTCTTTTCCAATGAGTCAACTCTTCGCATGAGGTGGCCAAAGTACTGGAGCTTCAGTTTTAGCATCATTCCTTCCAAAGAAATCCCAGGGCTGATCTCCTTCACAATGGACTGGTTGGATCTCCTTGCACTCCAAGGGACTCTCAAGAGTCTTCTCCAACACCACAGTTCAAAAG
>SJXQ01010547.1:0-37041 GCA_006408695.1 Aepyceros melampus | reverse complement strand
TGGCTCTAGATTAGTCATCACATCCTCATGATTATCTGAGTCATGAAGATCTTTTTTGTACAGTTCTTCCGTGTATTCTTGCCACCTTTTCTTAATATCTTCTGCTTCTGTTAGGTCCAGACCATTTCTGTCCTTTATCGAGCCCATCTTTGCATGAAATGTTCCCTTGGTATCTCTAATTTTCTTGAAGAGATCTCTAGTCTTTCCCCTTCTGTTCTTTTCCTCTATTTCTTTGCATTGATCACTGAAGAAGGCTTTCTTATCTTTTCTTGTTATTCTTTGGAACTCTGCATTCAGATGCTTATATCTTTCCTTTTCTCCTTTTCATAAAATCAACTTAGTACAAGGAGTATGAAGGAACCTTGGTTAGTGAGGAATTCTGATTAAAAGATGCCTATGGGTCTTGATTTATGGAGAATCTTGAACAGCACATAATGGTAAGAGAGAAGTAACAATGTGAAGAATCTCAGATAAGGCCCAACTGGTGCAGTAAATGAAGTAAAAATGAAAGCAATCAAGAAAAGATAGCTAGATGGCAAAATGCAATCTGGTCCAGGGCTTCTCAAACATTCAGGCATAAGGATCACCTGAAAAAGTAAAAACAGCTCCAGAGCTTCTGATTTAGCAGATCCGAGCTGGATTTTGAGAATTCGTACTTCTAACAAGTTCCTAGATGATGCAGGTGCTGCTAGCCTGGGGACCGCACTTTGAGAACCACTGATCTAGATCCTAGAAACCTTAAAAAATTAAAAAGAAGCAAATGGAGGGACAGGTCATACTCAACTATGAGGTCCTTTTAACTGAGTCTCACATAGTTAGAGGTGGGTGAGGGTCAGCCACTCACGTGCACTCTCCCTACCTAGTTACAGTGAAAGCGTGTCTGTGAGGCCCTGCTCTATAAGTTCAATCTGCTGTCACTTTAGAGGCTCAGAGCACTCCTATCAACAAATTCTTTCAGTTAATCAGGATAAGAGTCAGGCTCACCGACCCCAAATCCTTTGAGCTGATGGCTGAATGCAGGTTGTTTGAGGATCAAGATTTGGATACTTTAGGTTCTTTAGGTCTACAGGCTTCCAGAGCTCTGTTCATGAAAGCATGGGAACATTCCTAAAATATTTAAGCCAATCTACTTTTCTTGAATATCACTAATTACACTAATAAAAATCCATTTTTAAAACTCACTATGATAATTTGTAAAGATGCTGAGCTTTTAGAAGCAGAGAAGTCAAGTCTGTAGTGCTAACTTCTAGATTATAGCCTTCCTAGTAAAATGCTAGATAACCCCCTTGGTGCGCTACCCGATAGGATACCTATTCTGCTTATCCTAATGTGTTTGATGACAATTACTTTGTAAGGGTCACCAGACATTGTAAGGTGAGCACGAGACAAAGAGAGTGAGCCAGGCAGTCAGGCAGAGAAAGAGTTATTACAGGAAGAAAAAAAGTGACTGGATTTAGAGAGAAATCAGTGCTCCCTCTTTTGGACCCTATTGATGGGAAATTGTGCCCTGAAGGAAGATGTCCTTAGTTTATCTTTAGCTCGCAGCTGGGGTCTTGTGATCACATAGTCAGAGGGGTCTCATGGTCAGGTGGTGTTGTAGTGTTGAGAAATTGGCACCAGCAGGGAAAACCAGGCTGTCTCCTTAAGGAAAAAAGAGGATGCTACCGGGCAATGTGGCCACTGTGACTTCATCCCTTGTTTCTCAGGTCACTACAATGGGCCATTTTTTAACAACACACTATGAGCCCCTTGTGGATCCTAATAGATACAGTAAAATTTCAAAAGTGAAAAATGATTTTTAATAAAGTTGAGGAAAGATAATATTCACAGATATAATGGAAAGTGGGGTATACTCTTTTTTTTTTTTTTTTTTTTTTGGCATGTGGCTCATGGAATCCTAGTTCTCTGACCAGAGATCAAACCTCCGAAGTGAAAGCACAGAGTCCTAACCTCTGGGCCACCAGGGAAATCCCAGGGTATATTCCAATCTAGCTTACCATGTTGTTGGTGGACTAAGAATGATATGGAGGGGAGGAGATCTTAAAATTCTATAAGTTCTGATTGCAATAGAGTCTGTTCCTGCTCTCCTGTCTTCCTTTCTCACCCTCCCAGCTCCTTCATGAGACACCTTCTTTAAATAACTTGTGCTGCAATGCATCCGTGTGCTATTTATGGTGCTTTATCTTGAGTCAGATAGAGTGGAGGACCAGTTAGACAGAGTCACAGAGCATGAATCTATGAATAGGGAGGTTCACCATGTGTATTATCTTCCAAACAGTACCATTTTGAGATTAAAAGGAGGTGTGAAAAGTAATTTATGGTTACTTCCAAGATTTTTGAAATATATGCATATTGATCAACAAATTAGTTATATTACTTTGGTGGATCTATGAATAAAAATTAATTTGAAACTAAGAACTAAAGAGCCTCTTGATGAAAGTGAAAGAGGAGAGTGAAAAAGCTGGCTTAAAGATCAGCATTCAGAAAACTATAATCATGGCATCTACTCCCATCACTTCATGGCAAATAGATGGGGAAACAGTGGAAACAATGACTGACTTTATTTTTCTGGGCTCCAAAATACTGCAGATGGTGATTGCAGCCATGAAATTAAAAGATGCTTACTCCTTGGAAGGAAAGTTATGACCAACCTAGACAGCATATTAAAAAGCAGAGACATTTCTTTGTCAACAAAGGTCCATCTAGTCAAGGCTATGGTTTTTCCTGTGGTCATGTATGGATGTGAGAGTTGGACTATAAAGAAAGCTGAGCACCAAAGAATTGAAGCTTTTGAACTGTGGTGTTGGAGAAGACTCTTGAGAGTCCCTTGGACTGCAAGGAGATCCAACCAGTCCATCCTAAAGGAGATCAGTCCAGGTGTTCATTGGAAGGACTGATGTTGAAGCTGAAACTCCAATACTTAGGCCACCTGATGCGAAGAGCTGACTCATTTGAAAAGACCCTGATGCTGGGAAAGATTGAAGGCAGGAGGAGAAGGGGACGACAGAGGATGAAATGGTTGGATGGCATCACTGACTCGATGGACATGGGTTTGGGTAGACTCTGGTAGTTGGTGATGGACAGGGAGGCCTGGTGTGCTGCAATTCACAGGATCACAAAGAGTCAGACACGACTGAGTGACTGAACTGAACTGATTTTCGAAATAGTATTCTAAGAAATAAACAATAAGATCTATCTGTATATGTTAGACCAAAAATTAAAAATTTTATGTTGATTATACAAATATTAAAAATACATGAGCAAAATAATTATCTTAGGGACATATTCACATATCTTAATCAAGTTTTCTTCTAATTTTCAGCTTTATTGAGCAATAATATATAGATAAAATTGTTCATATTTAAAGTACAACATGATGATTTGACATACATATATACTTTGTGAAATGACCACCACAATCACTTTTACTAATACATCCATCTACTCATATAGCTATCTGTGTGTGTGTGTGTGTGTGTGTGTGTGTGTGGTAAAAATGCTTAAGGTCTACTCGTGGCAAATTTCAAGCACACAACAAAGTAATGTTTACTAGAGTTACCATGTGGTACATTAGCTCCCTAGAACTTATGCTTCTGAAAAATGAATCCTTTGACTAGCATTTCTCATCTTCCCATAGCCACCTTTCCCCTCAACTCTCTGGCCCTGGTAAACATCACGCTGTTCTATTTCTATGAATCAACTTAAAAAAAAAATAATTCCACAAATGGCGGGATCATGCAGGTTTTGTCTTTCTTGGGCTAATTCCACTTAGCGTTATGTCCTCTGGATTCATTCCTATTTTTGCAAATAGCAGACTTTCCTTTCTTCTTCATTGTATGTGTGTATGTGTGTGTGTGTGTGTGTGAGAGAGAGAGAGATCACATCTTTATCCATTCATCGTTGACAGACACATAGTTTGTTTCCATATCCTGGCTACTGTGAGCAGTGCTGCAATGAACATGGGAGTGTAGCCACCTCTTTCAGATAATGATGGTCTCTTTCAGATACAAGCATACCTCAAAGATACTGTGACTGCAGTTGCAGACCACTGAACTAAAAAGTTGCAATAGAGGGAATCCATGTGTTTTTTCTTGGTTTCCCAGTGTATATAAAAGTTATCTTTACACTATACTGTATACTCTTAAGTATGCATGTCTTTAAAAACAATGGACATACCTTAATTTTAAAATACTTTATTGCTAAAAAATGCCAACCATCATCTGAGCCTTCAGCAAGTCATAGCCACATTTGGACAAGTGGAGGGGCTTGCCCAAATGTAATGATGGTTGCTGACTGATCAGGGTAGCGGCTGTGATAATTTCTTAAAATAAGACAACAGTGAAGTTTGCCACATTGATTGACTCTTCCTTTTACAAACGATTTCTCTATAGCATACAATGCTGTTGGATGACATTTTACTCACAGTAGAAATGCTTTCAAAATGGAAGTCAATTCTCTCAAACCCTGCTACTGCTTTATCAACTAAATGTATGTACTGTTCTAAAATCTTTGTTGTCATTTCAATGGTCTTCATAGCATCTTCACCAGAAGAGATTCTATCTCAAGAAACCACTTTCTTCATTCATAAGAAGCAACTCCTCATTCATTGGAATTTTGTCATGAGTTGTAGCATTCAGCCACATCTTTAGGCTACACTTCTAATTCTAGAATCTAGGATGGTGAATATTTTACAGAACGTTTTCAATTTACTTTGCCCAGATTCCATCAGAGGAATCACCATCTATGGAAAGTTATAGCCTCACAAAATGTGCTTCTTAAATAATAAATTGGGAAAATTGAAATTACACCTTGATCCATGGGTTGTAGAATGGATGTTATATTAGCAGACATGAAAACGTTTATCTGCCTGTACATTTCCATCAGAGCTTTTCGATAATAAGCGCCATTCTACATGCCAGGAGAATATTTGTGATTCATGCTGTTGCTGCTGCTAAGTCGCTTCAGTCATGTCCGACTCTGTGCCACTCCATAGACGGTAGCCCACCAGGCTCCCCCGTCCCTGGGATTCTCCAGGCAAGAACACTGGAGTGGGTTTGTGATTCATGGAAAGACGGCAAAATATCAATATTGATAGGAGTTTGGAGGCAAGTAATTCCAGTACTCATGGATGACTTTCAAAGGTTTAAGACTTCAGTGGAGGAGGTAACTGTAGATGTAATGCAAATAGCAAAGGAATTAAAATTAGAGGTATTTTTAAACTGAGGTATGTACATTTTTTTTAGACATAATATGGTTGTACACTTAATAGACTACAAATATCAGTTCAGTTTAATTCAGTCTCTCAGTCGTGTCCAACTCTGCGACCCCATGGACAACAGCATGCCAGGACTCCCTATCCATCACCAATTCCTGGAGCTTGCTCAAACTCATCTCCATGGAGTCTGTGATGCCATCCAACCATCTCATCCTCTGTCATCTCCTTCTCTTCCTGCTTTCGATCTTTCCCAGCATCAGAGTCTTTCACAATGAGTCAGTTCTTCACATCAGGTGGTGAAAGTATTGAAGTTTCAGCCTCAGCATCGGTCCTTCCAAAGAATATTCAGGACTGATTTCCTTTAAGATTGACTGGTTTGATCTCCTCTCTGTCCAAGGCTCTCAAAAGTCTTCTCCAGCACCACAGTTCAAAAGCATTAATTCTTCAGTGCTCAGCTTTCTTCATGGTCCAACTCTCACATCCATACATGACTGCCAGAAAAACCATAGCTTGACTAGACAGACCTTTGGTGGCAAAGTAATGTCTCTGCTTTTTAATATGCTGTCTAGGTTCAGTTCAGTTCAGTTCAGTCACTCAGTCATGTCCAACTCTTTGCGATCCCATGAATCACAGCACACCATGCCTCCCTGTCCATCACCAACTCCCAGAGTTCACTCAGACTCACGTCCATTGTATCGGTGATGCCATCCAGCCATCTCATCCTCTGTATCCCCTTCTCCTCCTGCCCCTAATACCCCTCAGCATCAGAGTCTTTTCCAAGGAGTCAACTTTTCGCATGATGTGGCCAAAGCACTAGAGTTTCAGCTTTAGCATCATTCCTTCCAAAGAAATCCCAGGGCTGATCTCCTTCAGAATGGACTGGTTGGATCTCCTTGCAGTCCAAGGGATTCTCAAGAGTCTTCTCCAACACCACACTTCAAAAGCATCAATTCTTCAGTGCTTAGCTTTCTTCACAGTCCAACTCTCTCATCCATACATGACCACAGGAAAAACCATAGCCTTGACTAGACAGACCTTTGTTGGCAAAGTAGTGTCTCTGCTTTTCAATATGCTACCTAGGTTGGTCAGAACTCTCCTTCCAAGGAGGAAGCATCTTTTAATTTCATGGCTGCAGTCACCATCTGCAGTGATTTTGGAGCCCCTCAAAATAAACTCTGACACTGTTTCCACCATTTCCTCATCTATTTGCCATGAAGTGATGGGACCAGATGCCATGATCTTCGTTTTCTGAATGTTGAGCTTTAAGCCAACTTTTTCACTCTCCTCTTTCACTTTCATCAAGAGGCTTTATAGTTCCTCTTCACTTTCTGCCATAAGGGTGGTGTCATTTGCATATCTGAGGTTATTGATATTTCTCTCAGCAATCTTGATTCCAGCTTGTGTTTCTTCCAGTCCAGTGTTTCTCATGATGTACTCTGCATAGAAGTTAAATAAGCAGGGTGACAATATACAGCCTTGATGTACTCCTTTTCCTATTTGGAACCAGTCTGTTGTTCCATGTCCTGTTCTAACTGTTGCTTCTTGACCTGCATATAGGTTTCTCAAGAGGCAGATCAGGTGGTCTGGTATTCCCATCTCTTTCAGAATTTTCCACAGTTTCTTGTGATCCACACAGTCAAAGACTTTGGCATAGTCGATAAAGCAGAAAGAGATGTTTTTCTGGAACTCTCTTGCTTTTTCCATGATCTAGCAGATGTTGGCAATTTGATCTCTGGTTCCTCTGCCTTTTCTAAAACCAGCTTGAACATCAGGGAGTTCATGGTTCACGTATTGCTGAAGCCTGGCTTGGAGAATTTTGAGCATTACTTTACTAGCGTGTGAGATGAGTGCAGTTGTGCGGTAGTTTGAGCATTCTTTGGCATTGCCTTTTTGGGGGATTGGAATGAAAACTGACCTTTTCCAGTCCTGTGGCCACTGCTGAGTTTTCCAAATTTGCTGGCATATTGAGTGCAGCATCATGGCTTTTCTTCCAAGGAGCAAGTATCTTTTAATTTCATGCCTGCAGTCACCATCTGCAGTGATTTTGGAGCCCAGGAAAATACAGTCTGTCATTGTTTCCATTGTTTCCCCATCTTTTTGCCATGAAGTGATGAGACTGGAAACCATGATCTTAGTTTTTTTAATGTTGAGCTTTAAGCCACCTTTTCCACTCTCCTCTTTCACTTTCATCAAGAGGCTTTTCAGTTCCTCTTCACTTTCTGCCATAAGGGTAGTATCATCTGCATATCTGAGGTTATTGATATTTCTCCCAGCAATCTTGATTCCAGCTTGTGCTTTATCCTGCCTGGCATTTTGCATGATGTATTCTGCATATAAATTAAATAAGCAAGGTGACAATATACAGTCCTGACATATTCCTTTTCACTTTCACTTTATCAGCTGAAGAAGCAGTAAAATAATTTTATAGATAGGGGAGACATACAACATGAGCAAAGATGTTCCTACATACCAGACACTTATATGTTTATTTGGAAAAGTGAGAAGTTTAATATGGCTGGCACACACACAAAAGCCATGATGCCTTGGAGCATGGGGTGAAAGTAAAAATTGTTTGTGAAAATAAAGACCAACTGAATGAGAACAGGCAAAAGTTATTCAGAGCTTGCTATAGCAAGGGAATCAGTCACCATTGCTTGTGTTTGGCAGAGACTCAAAGGCACGCATATGAGTGGGAAAATTTTATAGTGGAAAAAAGAGAAGACTTTGGTTAGTAACTGCCAGCTTCCCTAATTTTCGCCATGGATTCCATCTAGGAACCAACCAGAGAAAGCCAATTATACTCTTCTAACCAATCACATAGGATGTTTCATTTCTAGTTAGCTGGTCACCAGCTTCTCCATGCCAACAACCTCTGATTATGGCTTCCCTTTTTCCACTATAAAGGTTTCCCTCTCCTCAGCCTGCCTTGTCTTTATTAAATTGCAAGTAATTGTGGCTGACTCCACAGTAGCAATGGCACCCCACTCCAGTACTCTTGCCTGGAAAATCCCATGGACGGAGGAGTCTGGTGGGCTGCAGTCCATGGGGTCGCGAAGAGTCGGACACGACTGAGCGACTTCACTTTCACTTTTCACTTTCATGCATTGGAGAAGGAAATGGCAACCCACTCCAGTATTCTTGCCTAGAGAATCCCAGGGATGGGGGAGCCCGGTTGGCTGCCGACTATGGGGTCGCACAGAGTCGGACACGACTGAAGCAACTTAGCAGCAGCAGCAGCAGCCGCAATAGCAAGCTCTGCATAAAGAGCCTTTTCTTTTTGTCATTTGGGTGGTCTTTGTTTATTTCCACACAGTCAAGTTTAAGCTACTATCTGGACCTCCTCAAATTTCCTCTGCAACCCTTGCCTCCTCCAATAATATAAATTGATACCAATTACCTGAAGGAAATGGCAACCCACTCCAGTATTCTTGCCTGGAGAATCCTAGAGACAGTGGGCCCCCATCTATGGGGTCACACAGAGTCAGACACGACTGAAGCGACTTAGCAGCAGTAGCACAGCAGTGGTAAAGAACCCATCTGCCAATACAGGAGATGTAAGAGATGCGGGTTCAATCTCTAGACCCCCTGGAGGAGGGCATGGCAACCCACTGCAGTCTTCTTGCCTGCAGAATCCCATGGACAGAGGAGCCTGGTGGGCTACAGTCCATGGAGTCACAAAAAGCTGGACATGGCTGAAACAACTTAGCATGCACTCTTGCACATTCTAAATCTTCTAAAACATACAAAATAATACAGTGTTGCTTTATTTGTAGCTGCCACTGTTCGTGCCTCTATCCATGTTCCTGACACTATAGTGTATCCTTAGCTGATTTCCAATGCTCTGAGGGTTTTCTCTGATGGCCTACATTTAAACATCGGCCCAGGAGTCCATAACCACTTACTGAAGGCAATTGGTGTATAAATACCTCAGCTCTCTCACCCCTCTCATGGGATGAATGAGAGGCCTGCTTTCTACACAAATTCTCAGAGTTTCCCAGCAGGATTAAACTGCAGTTGCTCACAATGGCAGCTGACTGATAACTCATCCTTTCTTTAATTGCCTTCCTTTTCATCTTTGTCTCTCTTCTCTATTCCTCTAGCCTAAGATCACATCCCAAATAAATTACTTGCTTTCAAATCCTTTCTTTAGCATCTGCTTCAGTGGAAACCCAGCTGAATATAGCGTTTGAACTAAGAATAACCCAAATCACCTTATTCTAATAACTAACAACTGGAGAAAGAAGAGGAGGCCAGCCCCCAATAAGTTTTCACTGCAATATATGTCATGAAAAAATAAAGAAAAGAAAAAGAAGGGAATTGGTAATGCCATAATAATTTAAAGTATAACAAGTATATTATTCATTAAATAATTTTCTAATAAGTTAAATTTCTCTATGCAGTTATTTAAGACTTTCAAATTAACACAAAATTAAATGTAGAAGATTTCAATGTAAATGGTTAAAGACAGAATCAATAGCAAAAACAATGTTTTGGAAGAGTTTAATTTCTTCATGGAATGGAAGAAAACTCAACCAGAATCTATCATTTATGGTAAATGGGGAGTTTCACCAATAGTTAAATAAAGAAACCAATGTTTTAGCATTGGTTCTCAAATGTTTTTGACTCAGAACACATTAATACTGTTAAAAATTATTGAGAACTTTAATGAAATTTTATTTACATAGTTTTCATTTATCAATATCTATTGTATTACAAATTAAACTGAGAACTTAAAAGGCTTATTAATAATCCATCTTAAATTGCAATAAATAATTATGAAAACACAATTTATTATTGAAAAATAATAAACCTCCCAAAACAATTTTCTCTGAGAATGGAGGCATTGTTTTACGTTTTTATAAATCTCTTTGATGCTTAGCTGTTGAGGTCCTTTAATGGACTGGAACCTGGTGGTCCGGAGTGGACAATAAGAAAGTAAAGGAGAGAGAAGGAGGCTGATATTCCTTGTTTTATGCAGAAAGACAATAAAGCCCCTGCATGGGGCTTGCTGTGTTCAGGAAGGCCTCAGGTGCCCTCTCGATGGGGTGAAGGCACAGAGCACCTTCTCAAAAGGGTCTTAGAAGCCCAGGCAGGAAAGTGAACACAGAGGACCTCTGCGCTCCAAAGAAATAACTGGGGAGAGAGAAAGAGAGAGAGAGAGAGAAAGCAAGACACAGGGACCAAAACTCTGATGGAACAAAGGTGTTTTAATCAATGTGGTATGGGCATATATACTGTCTTCAGTTCAGTCGCTCAGTCGTGTCCGACTCTTTGTGACCCCATGAATCGCAGCACGCCAGGCGTCCCTGTCCATCACCAACTCCCGGAGTTCACCCAGACCCATGCCCATGGAGTCAGTGACGCCATCCAGCCATATACTGTCTTACAAGGTAATTATTCTCAGCAAAGATAAAGATTAAAATTCCAGACTTACAAAACATAGGCAATCCATATTAAAGAGAGAGAGAGAGTTGTAAATCATCACTTTTACCATATGGTTCATAAAAAGGAAGAGGGTACTTATCACCGTATAGAAAAACTAACAAAGGAAATGCCTGGATCCTCAGCCCTTGGGAGAGGCTTGCCTCTCCTCTTAATTCCTAAATATTCAGGAATTAATAAGGAACAGAGAATTCCTGACAGATCCAAAACAGCACACAGGAAGCCTCCTGTTAAACGCTTCCTGACATTTAGCCAACCAGAAGACAGCTTCATTCTCATATCTGCTATAGATTCATTCTGTTAAGATACCAATGTCATGCAGCCTCTGGAACACTTCATTCTACATTCATAAGAGAAAGAAAGTAAAAAAAAAAACAAATAATGGCATAGCATTATTTTGAAAATAGTTTTGACCTTATGGAACCCCTGTAAAGATGTGAGAGTTCCCCAGGTTCTCTGAACTACATTAGAAGAACTGTTGCATTAAAGGATACACAAATCAGGGCCCACACATTCCAGTGAATATTGTTACACCATAGGAGGTAGATGTTGAGATACCCAGTCTTTCTTATCTTGGCCTTTGGTACTTTTCTAACCTCAGGAGCCACGTCATTATCTCCTTATAAGGAAGTAACACCCTCTTGCTAATTGACAAGTCTCCAACATCTGTTGCTCATATTCTTCCTATTGCTATTTATTGCTGCTGCACATGCACCCTGTGCATAAGGATAAGACCTTTCCAGCTTCTGAAGCACAGAGGCTTGGAGGACTGGAGCAGGGGAAATATGCCAGCCACTGGTAGGAATCTGACAGGCCTAGCTTTTGGAGCATGACTAATCTTCACATGACTTGACCACATTTCTTTGGTTGGATCATGGAGGGAGAGTCAAGCTTCTTTCTCTTATAGCAAAGTGATTCATTTATACGTGTGTGTGTGTGTGTGTGTTCTTTTTTAATATTCTTTTCCACTATGTTTTATCTCAGGATATTATATATAGTTCCCTGTGTTATGCAATAGAACCTTGTTGCTTATCCATATTGTTCCCTTCTTAATACAGGCTAGGCAGCAAGGAAGTTGTCTCATTCATATTCCATATTTTTCATTACAAAAGAGAGACATTATCTTTCTTTTATTTTTCATTAAAATTGATATGATATATATATATATGTAACAAAAATATTCCTGCATGCTAAAGTCATTTCAGTCATGTCAGACTCTTTGTGACCCTATGGACTGTAGCTCCTCTCTCCATGGGATTCTCCAGGCAAGAGTACTGAAGTGGGTTGCCAGGCCCTCCTCCAGGGGACCTTTCCAACCTAGGGATTGAACCTGCATCTCTTACCTCTTCTGCATAGTCAGGTGGATTCTTTACCACTAGCACCACCTGGGAAGCTCAAAGTATGCCGGGGTCCAGCCCCGGTGGATCCAGGGTGATTCGAAGGTGGAGATGGAGTCGGTGTACTAGGAAAGAACTTATTCAATTACAGATAGAGAGAGATTAAGAAATTAGCAGAAAAAAGGGGCTGAATAACTTGGCTTACATGGGATGCCAATCACCACCTACGTAGGCCACAGGCATCTTTCCGTTCTCCCGAAGGAGAGGAGGCACTGAGGCCTCCCCGGTCCAATCTTAGAAGCCCAGGCAGAGTTAGTAGGCTTGGTGAGGACCCAAGTGCCAGATGAGAATTTAGCCAGAAAATAATAAGAGGTATTAGAGGAGAGAAAGAGGCTGAATAACTTGGTTTACACGGGATACCAATAAAATTCCAAGACAAGGAATTTGCACCATCTACGTTGGGCCACTGGCGCCACTTGAACATCGAAAGATGCCCCTCCTTGGGCACCTTTTTCGCGTGGGCTTGAAAGCCGGGGCAAGTAAGTAGACGTGGCGGGCACCCGTGCTCCAGATGGGAATTCAGCCAGAAATACGGAGGACGAGAAGGAACGACATGGGGGAATCAGTCTTCCCGGAAACTGATCCCATTTTCTTTATTTTCAGGTTTGCTTATATACCTTTTTTACACATAGGGATGAATACAGAGTCACGTGGGGGTCAGCAGTCCTGACCTTTATCAAAATCAGGTGCTTTACATAAAAAAAGGTCTTAGGGGTTTTACACCATCTTCTGGCCATGAGGCCTCTGACACTTTATGACTCTCTCTTTCTGATAACCAAAAAACTTATTTTTTCCAAGGGTGTTTTTTCTTAAACCAGGCACCACCCTCCAAATAAAGTTACATTCCTATAGGGTGAGGGTGTAGTGAGTTACAATCAAGAAAGGAATTTATTTAACTCAAGGTTAACATGATTAATCTTAAAAGGTTAATACTTATTTTTTATATGCTAGTTATATTTATTATAAGGGCAGGAAATATGGAGATTTAGCAACAAAACATCAGCCCAACAAGTGAAATCCTTTCACCAATACAATTCCTAATCAACCCACTATACTAATAAATTCTAACTTCCCAAAAGAATCTGCCTTTAGTAAGTCTAAAACATCTCATGCCTCTCGCTGTTGGGAGGCTGTAAATAATCACATTTGGCCGGACGAACCTATGCAGGCAGGCTAGATAACCTTCAGAGGAGTTCGTAAGCTGAAACACTCTTGTCACGCCCAGGAATTTTATCAACTGGAGCTGCGAGTTAACTCCTTTTCTGAGAGAAATGGTTCTGGGGGAGAGCCCCCCGTAAAGTCAGAGGTGTAGGTGAGAGCATAAAAAAGACTGGTTTTGGGGGTAGATGCTCGGGAACAGGCGGTTTCCTGAGGCTTGATCATGCCTTTGCGTATGCCAAGCCTCCTTCCTCATGACCTTTGCCATGGGCGGAGTTCCTCACGCTGGCCCCGGACAAAATTATCTTTCCAACAAGCTAATTCATCCTATAGACTGCAACTTTGTATCCTTTAATCAACATCTCCCCATTTCCCCCACTTCTCTCTCCCTCCAAAAACAAAAAATAGAACCATATGATCCAAAAATGTCTCACTGTAATATATTCAAAAGAAATAAAATCAGTACCTCAAAGAGACATCTGCACACCCAGGTACATTGCAATATTATTCACAATAGTTAAGAAATGGAAAAAGAAAAAAATACCCAAGTATTTGTTCAGAGATGAATGGATAAAGAAAAATGCAATGTGATATACACAGGCACACACAGGCACATGGACAGTGGAATGTTATTCAGCTTTGAAAATGAAGGAAATCTTGCCATTTGCCACAACACAACCTGGACACAGTATGCTAAGTGAAAGGAACCAGACACAGAAAGAAAAAAAGGAATCTCAAGAGCATATGAAATCTTAAAAAGTCAAACAGAAGTGGAGAATAGAAGAGAGACATTCCGTAACTCCAAAATTGTAAGAGTAAACAAAACATACAACTGCAATTGGAACTGTTGACTTAAAAAAATGCACAACTTGAGAGTTAAGTTTTATTGGGGGCAAAATGAGGACTGCAGTCCAGGAGACAGCACCTCAGAGAGCTCTGAGAAACTGTTCCAAAGAGCTAGAGGGGAAAGGTCAGTATATATGTGATTTTGGTGAAGGGGGAATAGATGCCATTAAGTAAATATTTCCCCAGAAGTTTTCTGCTGGTCTTGTGAAGCTTTGCTAGTCATGAGAAACAGTAGTCACCTTGAAGGATTTTAGTGCCTTTCTAGATATGGGAGATAACAAGAATTGGGCTCATAAAATTGGCTCCTAAAAATATCCAACTATATGAAGACCTGCTCTGCTAGTTTTTGTCGGAGCAGAATGCCTCATTTTGCTTTGCACCCTGAGCTGCTTTCAGGGATTGTTGAAGGTCAGCAGCTGCAGCAAGCAGCACACAATTTAATCCTCATAGAGGTACCTATGAGGTTCCTGCCTCATAGAGGTAGGTAGGTAGATGCCCACGGTAAGTGCCAATTTGTAGCTGACAGAACAAAGCACACCAAATACAAAATAGTGGTGGTTTGAGACTGAAGGTGGAAAGCATGCCAGAGGGACTTTAACTTCAACTATTTTTCTTTATTTAAAAAATTCAAAGCAAACATTACTAACTTAATACTTGCTACTTGCGAGAGGTAGGTATTTTGGTGTTTAAGGGCAAATATAAATAGTAAGAGACTTAATTCTCCCTCTTAAAAATGAGAGAAGAGGGACTTTTCTGGTTTCCTAGTGGTTAGGGTCTGGGCTTTTACCACCATAGCCTGGATTCAACACCTGGACTGGGAACTGAGATCCCACAGAGCAAGACCAAAAAAAAAAAAAAAAAGTGAGGAAAGAAATTCCTCTCTTTTCTTAGAGCATTTTCTTTAGAAAACTTTTAAGTGTAAATTCCTTGCCATTTTGTAACCCAGGGACACTTTCTCAAGGAGCTGGGAAGCCATCTCTTTGAAGTGTAAATATCAAGGGAGAGAGTGCCTTTGTCTAGCAGTTGAGATTCTAGGAGCCTACCTTTGGTGGGTACTTAGCTCCAAATTGCAAAACTAGATCCTCTCAGAAAGATGTGATAAGTCCATTTTTCTTCATATAAAGTCAGTTAACGCAGATGGCTACTGCAATTTCCAGGTGAACTTAGAATGTGTGCCAAATTGTGTTCTCTTACTTGAGGGCTAGTTATTGTTTCTCTTCAGAACATGTGTTTGATGGGTTGTATCTGTCTGGCTATATAAAAGGGTGAGATTTTTTTCTATCTTTGCAATCTCTTAAGACACCAACCTCAGCTTCCCAGGTGGTGCTAGTGGTAAAGAACCTGAGTGCAATGCAGGAGACATAATAGGTATGGGTTCGATCCCTGGGTAGGGAAGATCCCCTGGAGGAGGGCATGGCAACCCACTCCAGTATTCTTGCCTGGAGAATCCCATGGACAGAGGAGCCTGGCAGGCTACACCTATTGGATCACAAAGAGTCGGACTGAAGCAGCAGCAGCAGCAACAGGACACTGCCTGTGATACACATTACATTCTAGTTTAATACTTACTCAATTAAAAAAAAACTGGTTTCTTTTTCTGCTACCTTCATGGAGAGGTTTGAGAACTAGAATATTTTTGCCATATAAGTAAACAAGGATGTCACAGTCATCAGTGATTGCAGCCTTCCAATGTGAGCCAGTGAGCCCTGAGGGAACTCAAGGAGAATACCTGCCATCTAGTAGCCTTCAGACTACAGCTAATCCCTATGGTGAGCCCTGAGGAAAGGAGGCTCAGGATGTGAAAAACACAGGAAACTGGCCCCAGATAGTTGCAGTGCATATCAAAGGAATGATTTCAGTGAGCCCAGACTCTTGCATCTTCCCTTACAAAGAAAAGAGCTAAATTCCTTAATTAGAGATGTCTGATTTTCTTTAATTAACAATCATCTTTTGATGTTCAGACTATCTGCTTTTTGTTGTGAAACTTCTATATTACCTGGCTCCTTCCTTTGCCTCCTCAGAGCATGTGTTCTCAGGGTTATTCAAGATACTGTCTTCTGGGCTTGAGGTCTTAAAAATTCCCATAATTCTCAACTTTGGGGCTGGAGATTTTAAGTCAATAGATTTCTTTTAAGTCAATAGACTTCTTTTCAGTCAATAGATTTCTTGGGTTGGAGAAAGATTTTGTTTCTAATACTTCCCCTGCACACCCCAATAAGGAAGAAAAAAAGATATATTCACGAATGACTACTAAAAAAGTTGTCTACTTTCCAATATTGCTCTTTCCTAAAGCAAAATTTATTTTATTTAGTAACTAAGTTATTTTTCCTCATGCAGTTAATTTATGAAAGGAGTTTTTGCCTTTAAAAGTCTAAAAAACTGCATTAAGTCCTTAGTATTAAATACATTTTCAAGATTAAGAGGCTTTAGAGGAAGAGTTTTCTTTCTCTCTTAAAAATGTTTTCTGGTACCTGTCAACTAAAAAAAAAAAAAAGCACAATGTAAATATTGAGAATTATGTTTTATGTGGGGAATTACCAAAGATTTAAGCCTTAGGTAGCTCTGAGAGACTGTTCTAGAGAAGCAAGAGAGGAACAAGGATACATAGACATTTTTGAAAAAAAAAAAAAATGAAGTAGTTGACCATTAAAAGATAACGCCACTTAAAGACAAGATCTTCCCAGGTGACACAGTGGTAAAAAAATCTGTCTGGCAGTGCAGGAGATGCAAAAGACATGAGTTCAATCCCTGGGTCAGGAAGATCCCCTAGAGTGGGAAATGACAACCTGCTTCAGTATTCTTGCCTGGAAAATTCCATGGACAGAGAAGCCTGGCAGGCTACAGCAAAGAGTCAAACATGACTGAGCATACACCCACACAATTAAAAAAAAAAAAAAAAACTCGATGTCTTAAGCTAATTTAGCACTTTTCTATGTATGAGAAGATGAAGGAGTCGGGCCTTAATGAAATTATTCCTTTGATATGCACCTTATCTAGGGCCAGTATCCTGTTTTTCTCAGTCCTGAATTCCTCAGCAAGCACCATCAGGAGGTGGATGGCTGCAGGGGCTGATGGCTTGATGATTACAATGTCCTTTGTTTACTGATAAGGTAGATGACATTCTTTGTCCACAAATCCACTGCAATTTCTTCTTTGATTCAAGATTTATTTATCTTATTTGCTTATTTTTTATTGAAGTTTATAGTTGACTTACGATACTATGTTAGTTTCAGGCATATAACAAAGTAATTCAATGTTTGTATAGATTACAGTCCATACAGTGTTTTATAAAATATTGTAAAATATGTCTTCTGTGCTGTACATTATATCCTTGTAACTTATGTATTTCACAACTAGTACTTTCTAGCTTTTGACCCACTTCATCTATTTTGTCCCTCCTCTCACCGTCTCCCCTCTGATAACCACTAGTTTGTTATCTGTACTTATGAGCCTGTATTTGTTTCTAGAAGAGTTTTAAATCTAAAACAGTACAGTGAAATCCATAGAGGATTTCTTATTTTAATATAGTATATGCTTTAAAAATATAATATAATTTTTCCTAGATTTACTGAGAAATCCTCATCCATCAGAGGGCAGACAGAATGAAAGCCTCAGTCAGAGAAAACTAACCAAAATGATCACATGGATCACAGCCTTCTCTAATTCAAGGAAATTATGAGCATGACATGTAGGGCCACCCAAGACTGACAGGTCTTGGTGGAGAGTTCTGATAAAACTCCAGTGGTCCACGGAGAAGGGAATGGCAAACCACTTCAGCATCCGTGCCTTGAGAACCTCATGAACAGTATGAAAAGGAAGAAAGATGTGAGACTGAAAGATGAACTCCTAAGGTTGGCAGATGACCAATATGCTACTGGAGGAGAGCAGAGAAACAGCTCCAGAAGGGATGAAGAGGCTGAGCCAACACAGAAACAACACCCAGTGGTGGATGTATCTGGTGGTGAAAGTAAAATCTGATGCTGTAAAGGACAATATTGCGTAGGAACCTGGAATGTTAGGTCCATGAATCAAGGTAAAATTGGAAGTGGACAACAGGAGATGGCAAGGGTGAACATCGGCATGTGAGGAATCAGTGAACTAAAATGGACTGGAATGAGTGAATTTAATTCAGATGACCATTTATCTACTACGGCAGGCAAGAATTCCTTAGAAGAAATGGAGTAGCCCTCATAGTCAAAAAAGAGTCTGAAATGCAGTACTTGGGAGCAATCTCAAAAACAAGAGAATGATCTCTATTCATTTCCAAGGAAAACCATACTACAGTAATCCAAGTCTATGCCCCAACCATTAATGCCAAAGAAGCTGAAGGTGAAGACATACAAGACTTTCTAGAACAAACCAAAAAAGATGTTCTTTTCATCAAAGGGGACTAGAATACAAAAGTAGGAAGTCAAGATATACCTGGAGTAACAGGCCAGTTTGGCCTTGGAGTACAAAATGAAGCAGGGCAAAGGCTAACAGAGTTTTGCCAAGAGAACGCACTGATCATACCAAACACCCTTTCCCAACAAGACTAGAGACAACTCTAGGACAGTCCTAAGACGGTGGAGGAATAGGACAGGGAGACCACTTTCTCCCCTACAAATTCATCAAAAGATCATTTAAATGCTGAACAACTTCCATAAAACAACTTCTGAACACTGATGGAGGACACCAGGCACCCAGAAAGTCAGCCCATTTTTTCAAAAGGAGGTAGGACATAATATAAAAGACAAAAGAGAGACAAAAGAGTTAGGGACGGAGACCCATCCTGGGGAGGGAGTTGTAAAGTAGTTTCCAAACACCAGGAAACTCTCTCACCTGCGGGTCTGTGGGGAATTTTGGAATCTCAGAGGGCAACATAAGTGGGAGAAAACACACACACACACAAACACACACACACAATACACTCCTAACCACAACTCCAAGCAGAGAAGTAGCCCAGATGTTCACGTCCACCACCAACGAGTGGGGGCTGAACAGGGAGGTGTGGGCTGCATGCTTAGGTTAGTAAGGACTGGGCCTGAATGCCCTGAGGACAATCTGAGGGAGCTAATGTGAGATAGAAACCCAAACTTAGGGATAGCCAGAGAGAGAAAAAAGAGAGAGAGAACTTTCCCGTGAAAAGCTCTAACCTAAGACAGCACCTAGCCTGCTCACAGAACAAAGGACTTAGAGAATACCAAAGGAGAGCTAGCTGGCTGGACTAGCTCATCCCTTTGCTGGAGGCAGAGAGGCAGGTGGGTGACAGCCAGAGCCAGAAGGCAAGGGGCAGTCTTGGGCTCAGAGACAGCATCCTCCATCAAACTGTGAGCAGGCTTCCAGTTGCTAACCAAGTCTTCCTGGGATCATGGACGGTTGACATCTACCAGGAAGGTTGCAGCCAGAGATCAGCTCCCAAGAGGAGACACACAGCACACCTGAGACTGCACTCTTGCAGCGCACCCAGGAAACCAAGCAGCCAGGACTGGGGAGGTGATTAAGTCACACAGACCACCTGGGACAGTGTGTTCGCCAAGCACCTGGCTGCCTGAGCTGCTTGGACCTGGGAAGGGCAGAAAATCCAGGGTCTGCCTTAGACAGTTCCCCTGCAGAGCAACGTGGAGCCTGAGCAATGTAGACTGGGACAGCATATGCACCGAAGGTGGGGAAAAACCCAGTGTGGTCTATACACTGCGAGCACTCGCGACACACACCAGCGATATTTGTTTGCAGTCTTTCTTTTACCCACAGCACAACTGAACAAGTGAGCCTAAATAAGTGACCATCTTCGCCCCCTTGTGTCTGGGTATAAATTAGACACTGAAGAGACTTGCAAACAGAGGAAGACAAAATAAACAAAGAAGAGGGAACTGCTCTGGAAGTGACAGGTGTAACAGACTAAAACCCTGTAGTTTAACATTGACTACCATCCCCATGGAAAAGAAATGCAAAAAAGCAAAATGGCTGTCTGGGGAGGCCTTACAAATAGCTGTGAAAAGAAGATAAGTGAAAAGTCAAGGAGAAAAGGAAAGCTATAAGCATCTGAATGCAGAGTTCCAAAGAAGAGCAAGAAGAGATAAGAAAGCCTTCTTCAGCGATCAATGCAAAGAAATAGAGGAAAAGAACAGAATGGGAAAGACTAGAGATCTCTTCAAGAAAATTAGAGATACCAAGGGAACATTTCATGCAAAGATGGGCTCGATAAAGGACAGAAATGGTCTGGACCTAACAGAAGCAGAAGATATTAAGAAGAGGTGGCAAGAATACACAGAACTGTACAAAAAAGATCTTCATGACCCAGAAAATCACGATGCTGTGATCACTCATCTAGAGCCAGACATCCTGGAATGTGAAGTCAAGTGGGCCTTAGAAAGCATCACTACGAACAAAGCTAGTGGAGGTGATGGAATTCCAGTTGAGCTGTTTCAAATCCTGAAAGATGATGCTGTGAAAGTGCTGCACTCAATATGCCAGCAAATTTGGAAAACTCAGCAGTGGCCACAGGACTGGAAAAGGTCAGTTTTCATTCNTGTGATCACTCATCTAGAGCCAGACATCCTGGAATGTGAAGTCAAGTGGGCCTTAGAAAGCATCACTACGAACAAAGCTAGTGGAAGTGATGGAATTCCAGTTGAGCGGTTTCAAATCCTAAAAGATGATGCTGTGAAAGTGCTGCACTCAGTATGCCAGCAAATTTGGAAAACTCAGCAGTGGCCACAGGACTGGAAAATGTCTATTTTCATTCCAATCCCAAAGAAAGGCAATGCCAAAGAATGCTCAAACTATCGCATAATTGCACTCATCTCACACGCTAGCAAAGTAATGCTCAAAATTCTCCAAGCCAGGCTTTAACAATATGTCAATTATGAACTTCCAGATGTTCAAGCTGGTTTTAGAAAAGGCAGAGGAACCAGAGATCAAATTGCCAACATCCACTGGATCATCAAAACAGCAAGAAAGTTCCAGGAAAATATCTATTTCTGCTTTATTGACTATGCCAAAGCCTTTGACTATGTGGATCACAAGAAACTGTGGAAAATTCTGAAAGAAATGGGAATATCAGACCATCTGACCTGCTTCTTGAGAAACCTGTATGCAGGTCAGGAAGCAACAGTTAGAACTGGACATGGAACAACAGACTGGTTCCAAATAGGAAAAGGAGTCTGTCAAGGCTGTATATTGTCATCCTGCTTATTTAACTTATATGCAGAGTACATCATGAGAAATGCTGGGCTGGAAGAAACACAAGCTGGAATTAAGTTTGGCAGGAGAAATATCAATAACCTCAGATATGCAGATGACACCACCCTTATGGCAGAAAGTGAAGAGGAGCTAAAAAGCCTGTTGATGAAAGTGAGAGAGGAGAGTGAAAAAGTTGGCTTAAAACTCAACACTCAGAAAACTCAGGGTCATGGCATCTGGTCCCGTCACTTCATGGCAAATAGAAGGGGAAACAGTGGAAACAGTGCCAGACATTATTTTCTTGGGCTCCAAAATCACTGCAGATGGTGATTGCAGCCATGAAATTAAAAGACGTTTACTCCTTGGAAGGAAAGTTATGACCGACCTAGATAGCATAATTAAAAGCAGAGAGATTACTTAGTCAACAAATGTCCATCTAGTCAAGGCTATGGTTTTTCCAGTAGTCATGCATGGATGTGAGAGTTGAACTATAAAGAAAGCTGAGCACTGAAGAATTGATGGTTTTGAACTGTGGTGTTGGAGAAGACTCTTGAGAGTCCCTTGGACTGCAAGGAGATCCAACCAGTCCATCCTAAAGGAGATCAGTCCTGGGTGTTCATTGGAAGGACTGATGTTGAAGCTGAAACTCTAGTACTTTGGCCTCGTGATGCAAAGAGCTGACTCACTTGAAAAGATCCTGATGCTGGGAAAAATTGAGGGCAGGAGGAGAAGGGGACAACAGAGGATGAGATGGTTGGATGGCATCTCTGACTCAATGGACATGATTTTGAGTAACTCTGCGAGTTGGTGATGGACAGGGAGGCCTGGCGCGCGGTGTTTCATCGGGTCTCAAAGAGTCAGACACGACTGAGTGACTGAACTGAACTGAATCACAGATTTCTGTGACATTTCTTGCCCACTAATGTGGCAGGCATATCGAAATATTTCATTTCACAATACTGAGCAGGATACTTTATAGGATATTGATGGCCAGGCCTGATGTTGTCTATGCACACGGTGGTTTCTTGACTGGTTTGCCTTCTTCTGTGACTTAATCTCCTTGAGACTAAGAATAAAGTTTTGTTTAGGAATATACCCACAGTGTTTAATGCCATACCCAGGAAATAATAGGCACTTGATAATTATTTAATGAATGAATGAAAAATTTGAGGACATGATGTGATAATATATGAGATTCTTTGAGGATATCAGGTATTTTAATTAAGATCCTTATTAAACTTCTGTGAATTTCAAGTTTTGTTCTAGGTTTTTATAACTAACCTGTCTCAGCTTTGCAAGAATAATCACTGTCTCTTATAGCAAGATTTTATGTATATTTCACATTCAGAAAATTTTGAACTTTTATTAGGAGTATATTTTCTCTCAATATTAAAAAAGACACACACAGTTGATATCAAAAGAACAATTCTTAAATTAACAGATGTTATCCCTAGGGAAATAGCCTTGTTAATTAATTCAATAAACTTTAAGTCCTGGATTATGCTAAGCATGGATAATATAGCAATAAGTAGGATGCATTCTTGACCTTAAGATACTTAAGCTCTGATATTATGGGATGAACTGTGTTCCCTCAAAAAATCTTATGTTGAATTCCTAATTCTTGGGACCTCAGAATATGGAATTATTTGGAAATAGGGTCTTTACAGAGGCAAAGAATTGACTCATTGGAAATGACCCTGATGCTGAGAGGGATTGGAGGCAGGAGGAGAAGGGGACGACCAAGGATGAGATGGCTGGATGGCATCACGGACTCAATGGACACGAGTCTGAGTGAACTCTGGGAGTTGGTGATGGACGGGAGGCCTGGCGTGCTGCCATTCATGGGGTCGCAAAGAGTCGGACACGACTGAGCGATTGAACTGAACTGAACTAAGCAGAGGTAATTACTTAAGGTCATGAGGTTAGGTGCTAAATTACTATGACTAGTGTTCTTATAAAAAGGGGAACTTTTCAGACAGACACACAGAGGGAAAACCATGAGAAGACACAAAGAAAAAAAAGTCATTTATTTCAAAGAGAGAGGCCTGGAGCAGATCCATTCCTCATGCCCCTCCAAAGGAACCAAACATGCCTACCTGCGAGAAGGGATCAGTGACCCATTTGAGAAAGAGCCCCCAATTGAAGAGCTGCAGGGGTACCTTTCCACACATGGGAATAGTGAGTGCAAAGGCCCTGGGTAGAAGGTATGGGTGGAATATTGTAGGAGCAGAAGAAGGCCAGTGTGCTTGGAGCACAGTGACCAGTGGGAACTAAGGCAGGTAAAGATGAAGCTGGAGAGAGAGGAGTCGTGGTAAGGCTCTTACTAATAAAGCAATGTCCAGGATATTCCTGTATGTTTGTGACAAGTTCTTCTCTGGTACATACGGATTAATTTTATGGATGTAAGAGAGTGGTTCATCTCTTGTTTCTTTGCTTTGTTTGTTTTTGTAGCTATTTTTCCATCCTCAGTTTGGATAACTTAAGACTGTAACCATTTCAAGATGTGGTGGATTTGCAGAGTTATCTGGGAAAAATGCATGTGACTGTGAACTGCCTCAGAGTTAAAGGAGCGAAAGGAAAGTCCACAACTAGCTGAATGCCTGGGAGGAAGCAGAGTGCACCGTGACATCATTCAGTCTGTATCACTGACTCTTGAGATGTCTCTGTTGCCCTTATAACTTAATGTTCTGAGCAGCCCAGGTTCCAATTTATCAGCAATGACAATAAATTGCTAATAACTGCTGGCCTCTCCCCTGTTCTTAAGTTATCTGCTAACACAAACAGACAGATTCATTCAATTTGGAAAATGTTAATAAGATGCCAAAATGTGTTCAGGGAGATAAAAGGAAAGCTTTTTTAAAATGGCCATATCATCCTTTCCAAAATTGAATTCCAACTGTCCCTGTTTGTGCAGGTGAATTAAAAGACTATCAAAACCCTAAATGTTTCTATTAACCCAATTAAACAGTGTCTGAATTGAGAAGTGATAAAGATGAAAAGTGTTTGTGCTCTCTCAAATGAACCTCCATGACAGAAGATAATGAACAATTAGTCCCCCACCCAACCCTCCAGAAAATCAGTTCTAATACTTTAATTTGACTGGCAAATACTGATTTTCTAGGATTTTAGGAAGCTCCCTTAAGTAAGTTTAGCTCATTTTTTTTTTACTTTATAAGGATGAATTATAGTATTTGCTAACACCAGCTAGATTCCTGGTGTTGCTTCTGTTTCTCTTACCACACTGTCCCCTACAACCCCAAATTTGTGAATTTTGTCACTACTTACTGAGATTTCTATGAAGAGGTAGGAAAAATTTGGTGGTGGGACAGAAATCAACACTTATTAGAAACCCATGAGCACTTCATGTTTTTGCAAAAAGGATGCTTGACATAATTCCCTGAAACGAAGTTTGGAGGTTGTAAATATTTGAGTAATTTTCTTTATGCCCAAGCAGTAGTGACTATTCTTGAAGAAAAACTCTCCCAGACATCCAATAAGAAGAATATTGAAGATGTGTTTTGGTCTTTGGTTGAGGATGTCTGTGGTAAATATCTTTTAGAATTTTATAGTGTACAAGGAAAATGTTCTCCTCTCCTGAAGAACTTATTTCTGTAAAGATTTATCCATATATGTATTTAGTGCTCTTTTGATACTAGGAAATGAGTCATTTGTAAGGCATCTTATTCTCTTTTTGCTGTTTCTGCTAGTACTATATTTAATGCTTAACAGTTGTTTAGCAATAGCTTATATATTTAATATGTTAATTTGCCTCCTTTTCTACACAATATTTTTGTAGATATGATTCTTATAAACTCCTAGTTTTTGGAAATAGATCATACACAAGTAGAATAAATACATACAACCTACATAGTGTTGAACTCCCCGCCCTCTAGAGAGAATTTTCTATTGGATTATATTTTTTACTTTGGTAGTGATTTGTTATGTTTGCTATACTTGCTTTCTTTGATTCCTTCTTAATGGTGGGAGAAACATTTGTGATTATATTTCCAAGCAGATTATTTGATATAGGCATCAATCAATCATAAAGACTTTTAAAATACCATCATTCCTTTCAATTTCATACTTAAATTATGAAAACAAGGAATATTAAGGACATTTTAGTGGGCATGCCAGACATCAGGTAAAGTTGTGGCATGTTGAATCAAGCAGCTGGGCCACTGCAAAGCTTAGTTTTCCTGCTGTTGTTCAGTCACTAAGTCATGTCCGATTCTTTGGGATCCCATGGACTGCAGTATGCGTCTCCTCTATCCTCCTCTATCTTCCAGAGTTTGCTCAGATTCATGTCTATTGAGTTGGTGATGCTGTCTAACCATATCTTCCTCTGCTGCCCAGTTCTTCTTTTGCCTTCAATCTTTTGCCATCATCAGGGTCTTTTCCAGTTCATCGGCTCTTTGCATCAGATAGACAAAGTATTGGAGATTTAGCTTCAGCCACAGTCCTTCCAATGAATATTCAGGGTTGATTTCCTTTAGGATTGACTGGTTTGATCTCCTTGCAGTCCCAGGGACTCTCAAGAGTCTTCTTCAACACCACAATTCGAAGTCATCAATTCCTCGGCACTCAGCCTTCTTCTGACAGTCATGTAAATAACACCTGGGCTAAATGATGTAATGTCTTTCTACCAAATGACACAAAGAGTTGCTTTTCTGTACATTGGTTTTTTTTTTTTTTAAATGAAGATGTCTGGTAGTATCAGATGGTTAGCAGAGTTCTAATTGCTCACATGTTCAATGAGTCAAGTAGAAAGCTATCTCTATCAAACTACAGGAAGTGAGTCTAGAATGAAGCTGAATGCATAATGGCAGCTGCCTAACCCACTGATGACGCATTGGCTAAATTGGGGTTTTATAATTTTGATGTTGTAATTCATGAGATAAGCTAACAACTCGTGACAGTCCAACCAGTGGTTGTTCAACTGCCTCAAGGGTTTGGGTGAGCATAGCAGAGAATTGCAATTACTTTCTCACTAAGAGATCAGATTTCTCACTGGACAGCTCCCTAATAAAATATGTTCTAGCCTGTGCATCGTGAGACAAGAAAAACTTTTGGCACATTTTTCTAATTGGAGGTTAAGCTGGAGGTAATGGTACCTCCTTTTGGGCTTTTGCACTTCACTCCTGCAAACCCAAAGCACTTGCCATACTCTTACTTAGGTCTGCCTTGAGGTTTAGTTTCTTTCTCTTTCTCTGCATATGTATATATGTGTATGTGTAATATGTGTGTGTATTTCTACTTTTCCTTCCTGCTTCCTCTTCCATGCTTTCTCCACACATTAATGTGCAGGGGGATCTTTCTATCCCCCTAAATCATTTATTAGTAAAGCAACTTATCCCCTCCTCCCCATGTATCCCTGTATGTGCTCAGTCAAAAACACAAAAAAGTAGAGTCCTAAAAAGATAGAGTCCTCTGTAATATCCAGCTCCCTTGGGAGGTGAAGAGGGATGAATGTGAATAACTCATAATTTTGAATTGTCTTCTTTCCTTTATTTTTTTGTGTATTCTAGGAGGACTTTATTTCCTACCTTATCTGTAAGATTCTTTTAAAACCATCTTTCTTTAGTCATTGAGTTATCTGTTATTCACATAAAGCTCAGAAAAAAATGTAAAACCATGTATTCATTCTTTTCCTTTTCTCTGTTCCTGACACCACTTTCTCCCCTACTCCTTGTCTTTCAGTGTATATGTCTATTTCTCATACTCGCTCTTTCTCCCTTCTCTCCATTTCATCTTTCTCCTTTTTTAATGATGTAAATTGCAAGGTTTCCTTTCTTGACAGTTATGATTAAAGGACTGTGCACCTGCTCAGGTGGAATAAATGGGGGAACTGCTGAAGCAAGTATTTATGCTAACTAATATAGTCTCCTTTCCTGCCTTCAAAAGCAATCAGCAACTCAGAAAAGTCTCCTCACAAATAAGCAGACAGTAACTTTTTACATTCATGCCCTCTCTGATGTCAGAAGAGGCCCTTGCATCTCAGCTCCATGAGCTTTGCTGGGGCACAGGTGCTGTTTCCTCAAAGATGAATGGATGCTTAGCTCACAGGAAAAGGGAGAAATTGTCTCTTCTTTGAAGATGGAAATAAGAAAAAAAAAAAAAAAAGCAGAGGAGAAGGCAAAGACAAGAAAGTTTTAATAGTAAATGACTTAGAAATGCCTCCTTTCCCTGTAAGATATTATAGACTCCAGGGTTTCTAGGTTGGATTTAAATATACTTTAAAAACAGGGTACCAAACACTCTTGAAGTTTGCATTCTCATTGTCAAAGCCTGTTCCAACTCCACTTCTCATCTCTTTTCCCTCTCTGATGAGAAGAAATTGTTCTGCTGTAACGACTAGTTAATTAGTAGGTAAATCTCATTGAATACAGTCTTTTCTCTAAAGGACAAGTTATTTAAAAAGAGGGCAAAGATCTCATCACTCTCCCTCTATTCTCCTGTCTTTATTTCTTCTCTCCTCCCTCCATTTCCCTTGACATAATAGATAATAAAAAACTGTCACTGTTCTAGTTGGTGAACATATCTCAACTCTATTGAGTCTCCTTTATTCTTTTTTTTTTCTTACAATTAAGTTTCTTTTTCTTTTCTTTTTATGGTGGAAGAACTTGGTTTATCCTGTAGAGTTCTCAGTTTGGATTTAGCTGATTGCTTCTCTGAAGTGGGGTTTAATATGTTCTTTATTCCTTGAATTTCCTATGAACTGGTAATAGATCTAGAGGTTTGATCAGATTCAGCACTAAATTTGAGGGATGAGACAATGCCACAGGTGGTGGTGTGTGCTCCCAATAGAAGGTACATCAGGATATCCAGTTGTGTCTCTGTTTTGAGAGTAGAAGTCACTAATGATCATTGCCTAGATTCAGTAATTCTTTAGTGGTTGCAAACAATGATATTTAATCTAATTAAATATCCTTTAATATAAAAAACTTTTTCCTTGTGGCTCAGCTGGTTAAGAATCTGCCTGCAATGCAGAAGACCTGGGTTCGATCCCTGGGTTGGGAAGAACCCCTGGAGAAGGGAAAAGGCTACCCACTCCAGTCTTCTGGCCTGGAGAATGCCATGGACTGTATAGTCCATGGGGTCGCAAAGAGTCAGACATGACTACTTTCACTTCACTCACATTCTTAAATATCAAATTTCATTATTAAATATCAAATAATGATATTTAATTCATTTCCCCTTCATATATCAGCTGAAAGACTTGTATAAAAAGACTTCTTGTCAAATATTTATTAAGGTGATTTTATCCTATATAAGATAGGCAGGATAAATGCTTCTTTCTCCAGAGTTATCAGTTTTTTAAGTAATCAGGTGGATTTTTAGCAACTTTGAGGTTGACCTTTGAGGTTGATGAGGTTGACCCTCTTAGATAGATTTCTAGAAAAACTAGACTCAAAAACAGGGATTTGAAGGCACATGAAAAGCATAAATGAGACAGAGATAGAAGGCAGCCCAAACAGGAGCATTATTGAGTCAGCCAGCAGAGTGAGTGAGTGGCTGATGTTAAATCTGCTTGGAAAACTGTGGGTGCTGCAATAGAATACTTCTATGATATCCCTTTTGAGGGAGCTAGGTGGATGGTCTTGGTATGGACTCTGGAAGCCAGACAAAGCTATCATGTAAAGAAGTGCCTCTTCTGGCAGCTGCAAGTTGAGCCAGTGTTCCCTGATGTATACCCTTGATAATAAGGGTAAGGAGATGTGGATGAGGCATTGACTACTACTTACTCCCTTCCCCTTTTAGTACTCACATTAGGTTTAGTCTATCCTGTCACTGAGTTTTCAAGAAGGTAGTTAGTGACAATGGGGGGAAAAAAACACTCCGTGTTCCTATTGCTGTAGGAAGAAGCTGACATAATTATGGAGCAGAAAAAATAAAAAGAATGGAAGTCCTTGGTGGTGATGCTGAATCAATCAACCCTCAATTCTACCTATCTCTGAACTACCAGGTATGTAAGACAATAAATTATTTTATTGTTTAGCCATTTTTGATTTGAGCTTTCTGTAAATTGCATTCAAAGCCATGCTATCTATTATAGTACTATTATTAACCTCATTTAGCAGATGAAAAAATGAGTCCTGGACAGGTTAAAGCAACTTGCCAAAGGTTGATAAAAACTGTAAATGACTCAGCTGGCTGGTGCTTAAGCCTGAGTGTGTCTAATTCTAAAAACTTGATTATATAATCACTATATTCTTTATGGGGCTTCTCTGGTGGCTTAGCCAGTAAAGAATCCACCTGTAATGCAAGAGACCCGAGTTCAATCCCTGGATCAGGAAGATCCCCTAGAGAAGGGAATGGCAACCCACTCCAGTATTCTGGCCTGGGAAATCCCATGGACAGAGGAGCCTGGTGGGTTACAGTCTGTGGGGTTGCAAGAGTTGGACATGACTTAGCAACTAAACCACCACCATGTTCTTTATAGCAAGAGGTTAGTCTCTAAAAGATAAGACCCCAAAAGAGTTTCCTCAATTTTTTTGTCTATACAAGAGCTTCAAGGACTCATGCACGTGAGTAGTACCATTGGAGGTTGGAGCTTGCCTACTCGACCAAGTTCTAGTCATGTGAAGGCAGCCGTGAGTCACCAGCTAAGAATCCTGGCATCACTTTATTGATGGGCACATCAGCTCCCTGGGAATTGTGGGTAAGAGTTGCATGAAGAAAGTAGCTTGGGCCCAAAGCCAAATTGTGGTTCCTTACTCTTACTTCCCTGGAAGCCTGGACTGAGGGACTTGCCGGTGGAGAGAGCGCTGACCTGGTCGAGTACACTCTTTTCCAAAACAGGTCTCATTAAACTCACCAGGCAAAACAGGAGCCAGGCCAGTGGCAGGGAAATAACTGACTTCTCCTTTTGAGGTAAAGTAGTGCCAAATCTCATTATGTGTGACAGGATGCAACCTATGGTCTTCTTAGCAATCATTAGCCATTGATTTCTCAGGGGTGTTGGTAGTAGTTGAATTCTTTACCCAGAACTTCTCAAAGAAACATGCAGTGTTTATGGGCTGAGGTGGGAATGTGGAGAGAAGGAAGTGTTTTCTTCCAAGTCAGTAAACTTTTTCTGAGTCAAATAGTAATATTTTAGGATTTGGGAGTCACACATGGTCAATGTTGGATATTCTTCATTTGTTTGTTTCTCAAACCTTTAATATTGTAAAAACCATAGGTGTCCAGAACCCAAAATAGGACACAGGCTAAATTTGGCTGGGACTGGGGAGAGTCTGACCCCGATCCAGTATTGTCAAACCTGGGGCCAATGTTTAGTGCCCTCTGACATGGCTCTGGATGGGACTTTGCTTAAAGCAACTGTAAGTTCATACTGTACCCTAGGCCAAAAAGTCATTCCCTTTTCTTTATCTTAAATCTACTTATGTGTCTAGCCATGCAGTGCAATATAGCTTGTACTATATTCAATGCAATGATTAAACAAACTTGGTTGCCACCAGACTAAACATCGTTCACTTAATACAATGCCTGCAGTATGCCAGTGTCTCAGGTTTGAATATGTATTATGTTTCATTATTAAAGTTCAAAAAGCTTCCAAATTAAAATCTTTGGCTTGTTAATTGAAGTTGAATGAATATCCCAACATCTGCTTTCCTGTTTTGCTCTCTCTGTAATAGGAGAAGCCTCCTTCTACAAAGCCTTCTTCCCTCTACAACCCCTACAACCTGGGCACACAGGGTATAAATGCCCCGTTGTTTTCAAAGTTGACTTAATGCTGTGCAGTCAGTAGGACTCACAAGATTCTCATGACATCAGCCCCAAGCTCATGATATTGAGTAAACATATACAAATGAATAGAAACTTTTCTTTCTGCCAAAAAGTGCTTCTTCTCTCCTTTTAAGCTGCTCAGTTTCTGCCTCATAGAGGCCTCATGGGGTTTTCCACTGTTTAAAAACATCCTGCCACTTTCCCTACCCAAGCCAGGTAATGCCACTAGGAGGTTTCCACATAAGCACAGCCTCTCACCCAGATCAGACCCAATCTGTCATTAGCCAGCCAGGCTACACTTGACCATCTTTCCTTCCCTACATATAATGCCTTCCTTATTTCGGCCACATTTTCTCACTGTGCAGACAGTGTGTGCTTCTAGATCTTGACATTCTCTTACTAGTTCCTGAAATATTTCATACTGGTTTTCCTGGTCTTTCCCTCTCAAATGAATGTAAATGTCCTGTGCGACTTCTCTAAGTGCTTCCAATCATCCAAGGGTAGTTTCCCCATTGTTCTTATTAATTTGCTACCTAATGCTTGGAAAGGGTGACCCAGGAGAATTTCCTGAGCTCTAGTGTCCCCAGGCCATCATTCCCTTACCCTCTGTGGTCTCCCCACCTTCCTCTGTTGGATCACCTTGACCCCATCACCCCCTCTGACCTGGTGATACCTGCAATGTCCCACACTTTTTTGGTTGCAGTTTTTAAGCACTTAGGTCAGAGTATAGCTTTTTTCCCTTTCAAATCTGTGTTGAGATTCCAGCCTTGTGTTCTTTAATTTTCTCTATTTTCCTAAAGCAATCTTTCATCCCTGGGGTTTAATCAGTGTATCTTTTTTCTTTGCTTTTTCCTTTTCTTTCCCCACTGCCAGTGTTCTGACTAAAAGACGAAATCTTGTTTCTTAGGCAGATTCGATTTTCCCTTGAGTCCCTGAGTAAACCTAATTTGTAAAGAAAGCATGTTTCCTGCTAACGTCTTTTTAATTCCTTTCTAAAACTCTGGGTTTGAAATAAGCTCCATGGACTTTTTCTCCCTGATTTTCATTCTAAGAAGATGGTTTATTTCCTCTATGACAAGCCACTCTACCCCTTCTCATGTTAGCCTTCCAGTTCCACTGTATTCACTCATTGATAAAATCTACCACTTCTTGTAGACTTCTTCTAGCAGACCTTCAGGAACATAATTTGGGGCAGCTGGTCTAGTGCCTCCTGTGATGCCCAGCACGCAGGGTTTAAAGGTTGGACTCATACAGTAATGTTCTGTGGCTCACGGGGGAATGTAGGTCCTTTCATAGTTCATAGTAGTTCTGGCCAAGACACAACTTGAAAGAAAGAAAACATGCCCTAGTCACAAAAATGATTCCATATCCCTATATGGGATATATATTTATACCATATACCTTTCTGGGAATGAAGTGACTCTCTCAGGGATGAACCTGCTCAGCTGAGCCTACTGTATCAGTTGCTATCCAGTCATAGGCCAAGTGTCCACGTGCTCTCCAGCTGTCTGCTGTGGTCCCTGCATGGCACTTAGGTTCTCAAAAACTGGCCCTTGTGTTTGCTCATAAGGCTTCCTCCATATGTTGGGTGCTGGGGCTGCTAGTCACAGGCCTTCTCCTCACTGAGTTTTGACCAACTGAGATCAGATACATGAAACCAAATTAGGAACAAATTGCAGCATCAGCTTTAGTCCTAGTGTGGGAGGCCTCTTCAAATCCACAGTTAATGTGCCATTTCCCACTTAACATGATAGGGATGCAAACCTTTGCAGCTAACCTTTGGGAAGGAAAAGCAGCCCTTGGAAGCTGGAAGCCAGGCAGTTAGGCCTTGGCGTTCTCCTGTTGAATGTGAACAGTGTCACAGAGTATCAGCTTCAAGGCAAGGCCTCTCTGGTCATGATGTGAGTGTGTGTGTGTGTGTGTGTTAGTCGTTCTGTCGTGCACAGCTCTTCGTGATCCCATGGACTATAGCCCACCAAGCTCCTCTACTCATGGAATTCTCCAGCAAGAATACTGGAGTGGGTTGCCATTCCATTCTCCAGAATATCTTTCCAACCCAGAGATCAAACCCAAGTCTCCTGCATTGTGGGCAGCTTCTTTACCATCTGAGCCACCAGGGAACCCCTGGTCATAAAGGCTCAAGACAAAAATAAGATGACTGTACAACCATTTCTGACTACTGGCAAAGCATGAACATTGTCCAAACCACAAAATACCAATCCTCTCCTCTTCTGGTTAATGTGAGTAATTGCCAAATATGACTTTAGCCTTGTAGTTTTCCCTCTTTCCAGATAAGATTGATTGAGGTACCTAAGACAGAGTTAGCTTACCCATGCTTCCTGCACCAGCCAATTCAGAGCAGAAATCCGCTTCCTTAAACCCTCTGCAAAATCGCCTAACATAAGCCAAAATCCTACAATAAGTTCTTTACAACCCCTTGTTACTGAGATGTATCACACTTCCCCATGGTGTGCATGTTTTTTTTTAATATAAATTTATTTATTTTAATTGAAAGTTAATTACTTTGAAATATTGTATTGGTTTTGCCATACATCAACATGAATCTGCCACAGGTAACATGTGTTTCCCATCCTGAATGTTTTTTTCATTATGACAAAGAGTAAACTCAACTTACTCAGCTTCTCATGTATTCCTGGTGATCACTGGTTGGAGGATGTTGTCACCAGCAACAGTTTACAACAGGGGCAAAGACACTTAATTCTTTAGCCTTTTTTTTTTTTTGGTCATGCCACTTGGCATTGGGATCCTAGTTCCCCAACTAGGATTTGAACCTGCACTCCCTGAATTAGAAGCGCAGAGTCTTAAACACTGAACAGCTAGGGAAGTCCCAATTCTTTAGACTTTAAGTTAAAAAAACAAAGCCCCTTTCCCTGATATGGAACAATATGGATTTACTCATCCGCATGGACAGACAGAGCAGGAGATTGGTAGTAGATGTTCTCTGAGAATGAAAGGAAAGGGCTCAAGACTGGAGAGAAGATAAAGTTTGAACAGAAGAAGAGAATTAGGTTATCTGTTCTGACCCTTCTCTCCTAATCCTCCAAAGATTGGAAGAGGAGCAAGGGCCTAGGCTTAAGGCAAACCCAGCCTGGGCATTTGGGGGATCCAAGAGTGATTCACTGATGCCCTGCTTCCTACAAGACCTTTCAAGATGGGCAGCTCTCGCTGTGCCATCACATGGGTGATGACACAGAGAAGTAGAGATGTAGTGAATATAGATGTGTGAAGAGCTCCTGGCCCCACCACATCGTAAGGACAGATCCAGTCATTTCCTCTCTCTCCTAGTGGCACCTGGAGATTAGCCAGAGGAGAGAGCCGTATGCTTGCTTTGGGGGACCCCAGTCAAGAGTGGGACACGTATTTAGGTAGAGCCGAGGCCAACCTGGTAACCAACTTAAAGACTGACTATGACAAGTCACAGAGGTGAAAGCAGAATCTCCCCAGCAATACCAAGAATAGCCCCCCAGCTAAGCACATCTACATGGCACCGACTGAGACTAAGAGAGTGGAGACACAGGCCTTCCCTGGTGGACATTTTGTTGTGGCTTCAGAAGTTCCCCCAGGGCACTGGAGCCAGTCCAGGTGGTAGAGAATGGGTGTGGGCAAGAAAGACTAGATTGTGACACACACACACGGATGAATTGACTCCACAGGTCATTGCTGCTACAAATGGAGACAGCACAGAATGAACAACACAGCCTGAATTATGATAGTAAGCGTACGATTTCAAATTCAATTGTAGAGATTTAACACGCATGCAACATGTGCATTTGCCTATTCAGGTGAGAATTCACACAATCACACTGATACAACTCAATGGAGGACTGGCGGAAGCTTCTCTCTCCTACCTGGGTTTAAGTGACAAGCCCAGTGCTAGAGAAGAAAGCTGGAGTGGGGCTTGTTGCCTTAGAGAAACGCCACAGGTATGGTAACTGGAGGAGGAGAGAGAGCTCTTTTGAGGGCTTATAGTTTTGAGAGGGTGAGAGGGAAAAAAGGAGAGGGAAAAGAAGAGGGAGAGAGGGAGGGAGGAGACTAGGACTCGATCCTTCCCAGAGAGAAAATATTGATGGAACTTCTTCTTTGTGTATAGGGTTGAAATAGAAGACATTGGGATGGGGATGCATAGGAGAACAGTTCCTCCTCTAAGAGCTAGTATTTGTTCCCTAGTCATACATCTCACATGTCTTTGGGGGAAGTCATTACCTTAACTCTCAGCTCTAAGGACAGGGGTTGGAACAGGATGATTTGGGTACCACCTGGGTTGGAGAAAGTCATAGAATCACAGAGAAAGCATGGCTCTAAAGAAATGATTTCGGTATTCCCCCATACTTTCTTTTAAAAGTCTGTCACTTTAACATACAAATATATATTCTCATAAAAATTTAAGCACCATTAAAGTTTTTAAGTCCTCATTTACCATTGGCTACAGGCTAACCCTTGAATGTCGACGTTCACCCTTGCCATCTCTTGTTTGACCACTTCCAATTTGCCTTGGTTCATGGACCTGACATTCCAGGTTCCTATGCAAAATTGCTCTTTACAGCATTGGATCTTGCTTCTATCACCAGTCACACCCACAACTGGGTATTGTTTTTGCTTTGGCTCCATCCCTTCATTCTTTCTGGAGTTATTTCTCTGTTGATCTCCAGTAGCATATTGGGCACCTAATGACCCGGGGAGTTCCTCTTTTGGTATCCTATCATTTTGCCTTTTCATACTCTTCATGGGGTTCTCAAGGCAAGAATACTGAAGTGGCTTGCCATTCCCTTCTCCAGTGGACCACATTCTGTCAGACCTCTCCACCATGACCCACCCATCTTGGGTTGCCCCGCGGGCATGGCTTGGTTTCATTGAGTTAGACAAGGCTGTGATGCTAGTGTGATTAGATTGACTAGTTTTCTGTGAGTATGGTTTCAGTGTGTCTGCCCTCTGATGCCCTCTTGCAACACCTACCATCTTACTTGGGTTTCTCTTACCTTGGGCGTGGGGTATCTCTTCATGGCTGCTCCAGCAAAGCACAGCTGCTGCTCCTTACCTTGGGCAAGCAGTATCTCCTTACCACCACTGTTCCTGACCTTCAATGTGGGATAGCTCCTCTAGGCCCTCCTGTGCCTGCCCAGCCACCACTCCTCAGGATGCTCCTCCCGGCTGCAGGCCCTGGCCTCGGGCGCGAGGTGGCTTCTCCCAGCCGCCCCAGACCTCAGACACGGGGTGTCTCCTCCCGGCCGCCACTGACCTCGGACATGGGGTAGATCCTCCCGGCTGCCGCCCCTGACCTCAGACGTGGGGTGTCTCCTCCTGGCCGCCACTGACCTTGGACACGGGGTAGCTCCTCTCGGTCGTTCCTGTGCCATCCTGGTTGCCCCGCGGGCATGGCTTGGTTTCATTGAGTTAGACAAGGCTGTGATGCTAGTGTGATTAGATTGACTAGTTTTCTGTGAGTATGGTTTCAGTGTGTCTGCCCTCTGATGCCCTCTTGCAACACCTACCATCTTACTTGGGTTTCTCTTACCTTGGGCGTGGGGTATCTCTTCATGGCTGCTCCAGCAAAGCACAGCTGCTGCTCCTTACCTTGGGCAAGCAGTATCTCCTTACCACCACTGTTCCTGACCTTCAATGTGGGATAGCTCCTCTAGGCCCTCCTGTGCCTGCCCAGCCACCACTCCTCAGGATGCTCCTCCCGGCTGCAGGCCCTGGCCTCGGGCGCGAGGTGGCTTCTCCCAGCCGCCCCAGACCTCAGACACGGGGTGTCTCCTCCCGGCCGCCACTGACCTCGGACATGGGGTAGATCCTCCCGGCTGCCGCCCCTGACCTCAGACGTGGGGTGTCTCCTCCTGGCCGCCACTGACCTTGGACACGGGGTAGCTCCTCTCGGTCGTTCCTGTGCCATCCCAGCCTGGCACTCTAGGCCACTGCCCCTCAGACATGGGGTAGCTCTCGGCCATGCTTAAGTGCGGCCTGCGCTTAAGTGTGCCGGGCGCCGCCGCTACCTGCGTTGACATTCTAGGAATCAGCGAACTAAAATGGACTGGAATGGGTGAATTTAACTCAGATGACCATTATATCTACTAC
>SJXQ01010546.1:652987-687918 GCA_006408695.1 Aepyceros melampus | reverse complement strand
TTTGGTTTGTATTCTTAAGGGTTTTATATGCAAGGGAAGAAGATGTAATAGGTGGAGTATGAAAGAGTCTAGATGTAGGCTTCTAAAGGGGTGGAGTTTCACAGAATAAGCTTCTTCCAGCAAGTAAATGCAACACTGTATGCACAGTGTTTCTGCCTAGCAAAGCTTGTTCAAGACTCAGATATTTTTTAAAAATAAGAACTGATAGATACTCTTCCGAGAAGGCAACGGCCCCCCATTCTAGTACTCTTGCCTGGAAAATCCCATGGATGAAGGAGCCTGGTAGGCTGTAGTCCATGGGGTCGTGAAGAGTCGGACACGACTGAGCGACTTCAGTTTCACTTTCATGCACTGGAGAAGGAAATGGCAACCCACTCCAGTGTTCTTGCCTGGAGAATCCCAGGGTCGGGGAGCCTGGTGGGCTGCCATCTATGGGGTCGCACAGAGTTGGACACGACTGAAGTGACTTAGCAGCAGCAGCAGGTACTCTTTCCAAAATTTCTGGTTCCCAGAAGAAAGCAGGTGTGCTGTATGAATTACATTTGTAGAAGCTATCCAGCCATATTCAGTATTCCAGGCACAGGAAACAACTATCAATTAGTAGCATGGGGGATATTTTACAAAAGGTCAAATTCTCAGGAACTATTGTATGGGTCAGTCACATAAGCAGGCCTCCTAGAGATAGCAACATCCGGCCTATTATATTAACTTATTCCTGAAGGGTGGTATCATCTGACAGCTTTTTGTGCTCCTGAGGCTTCTTCGATTTCATGACACTTTTATTTTTAAAAATCATCTCTTTTTTAGATTTATGAATTTTATTTAAAAAATTATCACAAGTAATATTGACTTTTGATGTACAGTTTTATGAATTTTATAACATGTATAGGTATGTGTAACCACCACCACAACCACAGTTGAGGTGAATATGAATTCCTTCACTCTAAAAAACATGCTACCACACTGCTCTGACAGTCACTGACCTGTTCTTCATCACTATTGTTTTGTCTTTCAAGTATCAACATAAATGGAGTCCTTCAGTATGTAACCTTTTGGGATTAATTGTTTCACTCACCATAAGGCCCTTGAGATTTAGCCATGTCATTGCAAATATCTATAATTAGTTCCTTTTTATTGCTGAGTTGGATTTCATTTTATGGATATGCTATAGTTTGTTTGCAAATTGAAGGACATTTAGATTGTTTCCAGTTTTTTTTTTTTTTTTTTTGTGATTATGAATAGAGCTACTGTGAACATTACTGGCTCTCCTGGTGTCTCGTTGGTAACGAATCCGCCTGCAATGCAGGAGATGCAGGTTCAATTCCTCCGTTGGGAAGATTCTCTGGAGGAGGAAATGGCAACCCATGCCAGTATTCTTGCCTGGGAAATCCCAGGGACAGAGGAGCCTGGAGGGCTACAATTCATACAGTCCATACACTCCGTGGGGTTGCAAAGAGTCAGACAAGACTGAGCTACTGAGCAAGCATAAACTATGAACGCAGGTTTTTGTGTGAATGTAACGTTCCATTTTTCTATGATAAATACCCAGGATTGGGATTAATGGGTCATAGGGTAAGCATGTGTTTAGCTTTATAAAAAAATTGCCAAACTGTTTTCTAGAGTAGCTGTACATTCCAACCAGCAATATATGTGTTCCAGTTGCTCCACATTCTCTTCAGCACTTAGTATTGTTAGTATTTTTAATTTTACCCATTCTAATAGATGTGTAATAGTATCTCATTGTGGTTTTAATTTGCATTTTCCTGATGCTTAACATCTTTTTTTGTACTTATTTGTCATTTTTCACAAATTCTTTTTGGTGAAGTGGTGAAGTGAGTGTTCAAGTGTTTTGCTCATTTTCTAATTGTATTGTTTTCTTTGAATTTTGAGTTCTTTTTATATTCTGGAATCAAGACCTTTGTTAGATATGTAACATGAAAATGTTCTCTTCTATCTGTAGCTTTTTTTTCATCTTGCAGTGTCTTTTGTAGAGCAAATGTTTTCAATTTTGATGCAATCCAGTTTATCAACTTTTCCTTTTTTTATTGATTATGCTTTTGCTGTCATGTCTAAAAATTTTTTCTTTAACCCTAGGTCAGGAGGGTTTTGTTTTCTTCTAAAAGCTTTATGGTTTTACATTTTGTACATTTAGATCTGTGATTTATTTGGAGTTATTTTTTGACTAAGGTAAGTTTAGGTTGAGATTCATTTTTTTGCATATGGATGTTTCATTGTTGAAAAGATGATCTTTTCTTCACTGAATTACCTCTGCAAAATTTTCCGAACTCAATTCTCTCTCTATATATATAAATATATATGTATATCGCCATGTCACACGGCTTACATGATCTTACTTCCTCAACCAGGGATTGAACCCTGGGCCCTGGACAGTGAAAGCACACAGTCTTAACCTCTGAATTGCCAGGGAATTTCCTCAACTGCCCGTATTTGTGTGGATGTATTTCTGGACTTCCTCTTGTGTTCCACTGATCTCTATATCTAGCTTTTTGCCAATACCATACTATCTTCCTTGCTGCAGCTTTGTAGTGCATCTTAAAATTGGGTAGTGTGAGTCCTCCATTTTTATTCTTTTACAGAATTGTTTTGGTTGTTTTATTTCAAATCTTCTGTATTAATGATTTTCTATGTAGTTCTATCGATTATTCACCACAACTTTAGAGCACTTTTATCATGCCCCCCCAGAAACCCTGTAGTCATAATCTTTTCAAATTATTCTTTCTCCTCATAGGCATATGCTGATTTCTTCTGAATACCTGAGAGAGAGACCTCTGTGGAGCTCTAGGATTCTCTCTCTGTTTGGGTCTCCTTTCTGGTGCTCAGTCCTATGAACTTTAGCTGCCTTTGTATCCAGAATCCCAGCTTTGTCAGTTTCAGGAGTTAGCTAGACATGTCTCTGTTTCCCCTCCTTGTTTTGTGGCTTGGAAATTCTCTTAAGGCAATAAGCTGGAGCAGTCAGGACTTACCTTATTACCCGCCCCCATCTCTCAATCACCTCTTCTTCATTGCCTCCTTTCAATGTCTTGAAAACCATTATCTCATGTATTTATGTTTGTTTTTGTTTCAGGCATGAAGCTAATTCCAGTTCTTCTTTCTCTGTCTTGTCTCGGAGTGGATGCCTTAATTCCATAAAGGAGTTTTGGGGTTTTTTTTATTTTTATTTTTTGGTCATTGTAACCCCCATACACACTCTTTTTGTGTTACTTATATTGAAATCTGGACTTCACGTGTGTATCTGTGTTTTTATACAGCTGTGCGTTTTTTATTTGAGGATAATTGCTTTACAGTATTGTGTTGGTTTCTGCCACACCTCAACAGCTATGCATTTTTATATACACATGAACACACATTTAAAACAAGCCTACCATGGATGATCTTATTCTAGTCTAGGAATCTGTTGGCTATTGTACATTTTTACTGCTGAGAGAACCAGGGAAAGAAACAATTGCATTCGTTAACAGAGTAGGCTATGAATGAGCTGGAGTGATTTTCTTTAGTGGTATGAATGAGAAAATTGTCTCTTTTCTTTTTTTTTAATTAATTTTTATTTTTTAGTTTGTTTTGCTTTACAATACTGTATTCGTTTTGCTATACATTGACATGAATCAGCCACGAGTGTACATGAACTCCCTATCCTGACCCCCACCTCCCCCCTCCCGCCCCACACCTTCTCTCTGGATTATCCCCGTGCATCAGTCCCAAGCATCCTGCATCCTGCATCAAACCTGGACTGGCGATTTGTGGGTTGGCAGAGTGGCAGTGTAACATGTATGATATCATAAGAGAAAATTGTCTCTTTTCAATGGCGGTGTTGTACAGAGTGTTTATGATGGCACTGGAGAGAGACACAGACAAGACGGTAATACTGCAGTGTCACCTGAAAAAAAAATGCATGACATGAAAGTTGTGAGTTTTATTTGGGGACCTGAGCCTGGGAGACAGCCTCTCAGATAGTTCTGAGGAACTTCTGCTAAGAGATATGGAGAAGCCAGAATATATATGAACTGGTGGGCAGTTGTAGTGGCTAATGGTTTGATCTTTGTAGAACTGGAATGACAGGCAATATTTTTTCTTTACAATAGTGATTTTTATTCATTGTGGGGATATTTGGTAAAGGGTGGAGCTCTGATATGGCAGATGAAGTCTCAATCCCAGTCCAGTCAGAAAAAAAGAGGCAAGTAGTTCAGTAGGAGACAGTTGTAAAACAGGTGTTGGAAAAGCTGAGAAGCCAACCAGGGTGCATTGAAGTGACCTAGAGATAAAGCAACAGCAGGAAGCCACTGTCACCCTTGAGGTGGACATAGGGAGAAGGTGGTATTACCAGAGTCCTGGAGTGAGGTTGCCTGAGATACCCTTGCCTCTTTCCTCTCACTCTCTTGTCTCTCACTGGTGCCTCTCATTGGATGAATTTAACTGGAAGCCACTTGGAAGGGGGCCTGGAAATGTAGATTACAGGAGTTCCTCCTTGTTTCCTATCCCCTGGAACATGTAGCAGAACAACAAAGGGTAGAAAATGGATCTGAGGTCACATAAGCCCAGGACTGGTGTGAAGATCCTTCCTCAAATTGAATGTCCATTCTGAAATACAATATTTCTAATACCTAGATATGGTCCAGAAGGGAAGAGGAAAGCTGCATGGTCAAGGGTCCAAGGAGCCAATATTCCTGTCAGCAGTCTGGGGGAAAGGAAGCTAGGTGTTGAGGTAAAAGCTGCATTTGCTATGATAATATATGCCTAAAGAATGAGATGAGGTAATTATCATAAATAGTTGTTCACAGTTGAAATGTTAAGTATCTGCATGAACAGATCCCACATTAGCTATTTTGTAAGCTTATCTACTGATGCTATTTGGTTGAATTATTATAAATTATTTAAGGAGAGGAAGTGATGGTAGATATGAGGAGAGAAAGAAGGACCCTTATGGTTTTTATTTATTTTTTATTTGGCTTTGCTATGTTGCTTGTGGGATCTTAGTTCCCCAACCAGGGATTGAACCCAGGCATGACAGTGAAACCGCTGAGTCCTGACCACTGGACCAACAGAGAATTCCTGGAAGGACCCTTTTTGTAGTGTAATTAACATTATAATTTAATGTATATGTTATTCATCTTTGTAAGCAAAATGGTAGATATTTCTGTAACAATGTCTTTTTGTTTTTTAATCACAGGGCTATATTAACAGTGATACCCTAGCATCTCTAAGCCCTTTATTGATGAGTTCAGCCAGGGAAACTGTGCCTGTGGAGGGTACTAATCTCTGAGTTCATGTTTTAGAGTGATATCTCTCTAATTTCTACAATTCAGTTAACTAGGAACACTCCTAGTTACAGTTGGGTTTCTGTAAAAGAGGACATCTCCAGGGGAGTGAGTCAGTTAAGCACCTGCTGTATTCTCAGTCTCCACCACTGGTATGGAGGGCCTGGTTAGGCCATGCAAATAACACAAGGTCAATGATACAGGTTTGAGTTTAGTCTACCTCAAAAGGCCAAATGGACATCAAACATTTTGTGTGTTACAGGAACATATAAGTTGGTGAAAACAAGTTTTTTTTTTTTTTTGCCTTACTGCACAGCTTGTAGGAATCTTAGTTCCCTGACCAGGGATTGAACCCACACCCTTGGCAGTAAAAGAACGCTAACCACTTGACTCCCAGAGAATTCCCAACAATTGAAATTATTTTAACCCAGGCAGGTATATCAGTTATTTCAAACTGATCAGAATCCTTAATTAGATATCAACACTTTAGGAATGTTCAATCTTTCGATTGTTGGATTAGTAAAATGTCCAGTGAATTGTTAGTACATTGTAATTTGCTTGACACAGTCTTTCACTGTTTCAAATATCTAGACTTTGTGGGAAAAGACTGCATGTAAAGTATAAGTACACTTGAAAAGCTAATGAACAGCCTTCTGGTTTCAGTTCAGAGATGTGCACTGTAGAGTTCCCATCCTTAAAACAAGAAAAAAGCTAGACAAATTGCAAATTCATGATTTTTATTGAACCCAACAGAACAGTGAGGTTTCTGGGCATACTATGCTATGCTATGCTATGCTAAGTCGCTTCAGTCATGTCCGACTTTGTGCGACCCCACAGACGGCAGCCCACCAGGCTCTCCCGTCCCTGGGATTCTCCAGGCCAGAACACTGGAGTGGGTTGCCATTTCCTTCTCTAGTGCATGAAAGTGAAAAGTGAAAGTGAAGTCGCTCAGTTGTGTCCGACTCCTAGAGACCCCATGGACTGCAGCCCACCAGGTATGAACCCAACAGAACAGTGAGGTTTCTGGGCATACTATGCTATGCTATGCTATGCTAAGTCGCTTCAGTCATGTCCGACTTTGTGCGACCCCACAGACGGCAGCCCACCAGGCTCTCCCGTCCTGGGATTCTCCAGGCCAGAACACTGGAGTGGGTTGCCATTTCCTTCTCTAGTGCATGAAAGTGAAAAGTGAAAGTGAAGTCGCTCAGTTGTGTCCGACTCCTAGAGACCCCATGGACTGCAGCCCACCAGGTTCCTCCGTCCATGGGACTTTCCAGGCAGTAGTACTGGAGTGGGGTGCCATTGCCTTGGAACCCCAAATCAGAAGACACAGGTGCCACTGTAGGGGTAAATAGCACGGGAACACTAGCTTACCTGAGATAGACACTGCTGAATGTCATATAAGCCAGTAAGATCAAATTGTTAATGAATTGCCAAAGGTTGGGGGCCATAGGTTTAGAAGGTTCTCACCCTCTTGCAGACTTTTCCTTCAGGGTCCCCATCAGGCCCTCCCAGGGAAGATCAGGGAGATTCCTGAGAAAGTGTCTCCTGCATGCTGGCTAGGATAGTGGAACAACAGCCACTGCCCAAATCTGCCCGGACATAACTCCTCATCTCCCAAAGGAACAAAAGTTTTCATTTGTGGGAAGAAAGGGAACAAAAACAGGTAGAAACCCACTGACCTGGGAAAGGAGAGCAGGAAAAACAATGAAGCTATATTCAAGCTCCGGGAGTAGGTGATGGACAGGGAAGCCTGGTATGCTGCAGTCAATGGGGTCACAAAGAGTCGGCCATGACTGAGTGACTGAACTGAACTGAACTCTTAGGGGAGGAAAGGAATATCATCATTCTGAGCCCAGAATTTTGCTTTGGATGAGGATCACATGCTTATGAAGGCCACAGCCTCAAGACCCAGGGCCACAGTACCTATCTAATATTGAGAACTGATCCAAGCAGAAGAGACTGCCCCCGTTTCCCACCTCCCTGCTTCCAAGCCAGCAAGCATCAAGTAAAGATAGCAATAGAATTGATAAAATGGAATCATAAAAAATACTCAGTAAAGCCTAGAGAAAGCAGAGAGGAAAAGACAAATGAAGAACAAATGAAACAAATAAAAAACAGCTAACAAGACAGATTTTAATTTGCCAGATCAGTAATCAGTAATTACTGATCACAATTAATCAGTAATTTACATGTGAAAATGTGAATGGTCTAAAAGATAGAACTTGTCAGATTGTATTTTTTAAAAGATTAAACTGTATGCTGTTTACAAGGAATCCACTTTAAATATAAAGCTATGGATTCAGAAAGAAAGGAATGATAAGATACACCATGCAAATGTTAAACAAAAGAGAGCTGAAGTAGCTTGTTAATTTCAAATAAAGTAGACTTCATAACAAGGAAGGTTAGGGACTTGAATTATATCTGAAAAATCATTTCACCTTTATCATATAATGTAACATAATTACAAGAGTGCTATCCTATCATCACCTTTGCCATATTCCTTTGGTTAGAAGCAAGTTAGAAACCCTACCCACCCAAAACATAGGTAGTCTTCACTTCGCATCAGTCTGATATGTACAAATTTCATTGACCGTGGTTAAATAACACCAGTCCCCTAACAACATAGTTCAAATTTTGCTCAGTTGTGTCTGACTGTTTGACCCTTTGGAGTGTAGCCTACCAGGCTCCTACGTCCATGGGATCTCCCAGGGAAAAATACTGGGGTGGGTTGCCATTTCCTCCTCTAGGAGATCTTCCTGACCCAGGGATCAAACCTGAGTCCCCTGCGTCTCCTACATTGCAGGCAGATGCTTTACCCACTGAGCCATCAGGGGAGCCCATTGTATATTAACTGTGAGTAATTGCGTAAAATTCAATCTTTCCTGCTAACTGTTTGTACTACATAAATAACAGATGGACATCAAGATGAGTGACCAATCTTTCAGAGTTTGTCCATGATGGTCACCACCCACCTATTATTCAGTTCATACACAGACAGCAAAGCCTGCAGTTGGGTTGCTTCCTTGTCTCCCAGTGACAAACGCATGTGACATTTTGCAAAAATGGATAACTGAAAGAGGGAATTGGCCAGCAAAAATGAGAGTGCAGCAGATAAGTGAAAAGTGACAACACTGGAAGAGAAATTTGTATCAAACATAAAGGAATAATAGAACCGCAGAAATGTCAACACTGCCACCATTTAAGAAACACTAGATATATAGCCAGATGAACTTAGTGAAGAATTTATTGATATAAATGAACAAAGTGGTTGTGATGAAAAGGATGATGACCCAGAGGAAGAGATGCCAGAAAAAAAAAAAAAAAAAAAACACTTCAGATTGAAGGAGCTGTTGGAGAGATTTCAAGACATAGAAAGTGCTAAGGATATAATGTGAAGCTGATCCTAACCTAGAAAGGAGTGTGACAGTTCACCAAGGCATAGAAAAGATGCTTAGTTGGTATCCCTCTGTAATGTAAATTATACAGTGAGAAAAAGAAAGCAAGCACTGTTCAAACTACTTTTGATAAGTTTTTTTTAACAGAAAAACTTCTAATTCTTAATATTTTGGGTGTTCTAAAGTATACTAAATAAATATTTGTTTTGTTCTCTTTTCATTTCTTTTATATTTATAGCCAAGAGTAAGAGTCTTAATGTTTTGATGACATTTTTTTAAGGATCATTGAACAATTATGTTTTCCCCATTGATTATTAAGATTGATTTCCTTGCTTTCAGTTTGCATAGTTGTTTTTGCAGTCCCTATTACCCTGGGGGACTGTTTATCCTATTTAGCGATTAAAAAGAATGAAGTAGTGATTCATGCTAAACCATGAATGAACCTCAACATTATGCTAAATGAAAGAAGTCTTGCACAAAAGTTCGCCTACTGTGTGATTCCATTTACATGAAATGTTTAGAAAAGGCAAATGTATAGGAACAGAAAATAGTGTTGCCTGGAGCTGGGGGTGGAAACAGGTATTAACTGTAAAATGGTACCAGGGTTCTTATGGGGTGTTGGTGGTGATGGTTGCATAGTTTGGTAAGTTTACTAAAAATGATTGAATCATACATTGGGTGAATTGTATGGAATGTACATTTTGTATAAACCAATAAAGTTATTTTTTCTTAAAAATGAAGGTAAAGTAATGACATTTCCAGATAAAGACTGAAAGAACTTGTTCCTGCAGATATGCCTTATCAGAAATACTAAAGGAAGTCTTTTAGTATAAAAGGAAAATCTGTACAAAGGAAATAAAGACCATTGGAAAATGTAAATATGAGTAACTATTAAAAACTGCATAAGTATATTTTTCTCTTCTCTAAACTTTTAGAAAGATAGAAAGTTGAATTAAGCATTAGTTATACTGCTGTATTGTTGGGTTTGTACTATATACAGAAGACTTATATTTTAAAATACTACTATGAAGGAAGTATGTCGAAATAGAGCTAAAATCAAAGAAACTTTCAATATTTTTCTGAACTGAAATCAGCATCACACTGAAGTAGATTGTGATCAAGATGATTGTTGTAATTCCTGAAAGAACTTCTATGAAAATAAAAAAAAATCACAAAAATATAATTTAAAAAAGGAATTATAATTCCACACAAATATATATATATATATATATAGAGAGAGAGAGAGAGAGAAAGAGAGAGAGAGAGAGTGAGCACACACGCAAGTGCACCAGGGAAAGCAAGCATGCATGTGCATGCACACAAGAAAGCAGTGAGAAAATAACAAAGAACCAAAATGACATGTAACAGAGAAAAATCAGTAGCAAAGATGGCAGTCATAAATCTAGCTATTAAATGTGACTGGACTAAATACTGCAATTAAAAGGCAGAAATTGTCACACTAGGAGAAAAACTGAGCTCCAACTCTATGCTGTCTAAAAGTGAAAGTGTTAGTCACTCAGTTGTGTCCAACTCTTTGCGACCCCATGGACTATAGCCCGCTAGGCTCCTCTGTCCATGGAATTCTCCAGTTAAGAATACTGGATTGGGTAGCCATTTCCTTCTCCAGGGGGATCTTCCTGACCCAGGGATTAAACCCAGGTCTCCCGTACTACAGGCAGATTCTTTTCCATCTGAGCCACCAGGGCTGTCTAAAGGAGATGTAATTTAGGTAAGGTTTCTCAACCTTATACCATTGAAATTTTGGACTGAGTAATTCTTGATTTTGGGGGCTATCTTGTGCACTGCAAGGATTTAGTAGCATCCCTGGCCTTTATCCATTACATGTCAGTAGTAGACATGCAGTTGTGATAAACATACATTTCTCTAGCTGTTGCCATATGTCACTTAGGGGGCAAAATTGCTCCCCGTTGAGAACTACACTTTGGATTCACAGACAGACATGCACACGGAGGTTGAAAGTAAAAGGATAGAAAAGTACGTGCTACCTAACATGAACCATAAAAGCAATGGAGTAACTATGTTATCAGACAAGATAGACTTTAAGACAAGAAATATTATTATAGATAAAGAGGGGCTCTTCATAAGGCCATCAGGAAGATACAAAAATTATGAATGTGTATTCACCTAAAAACATCTTAAAAACGCATGAAGCAAAACCCGACAGACTTGAAAAGGGAGATATATAATTCAATGATAATGAGTCAATTCAGTCAGTCAATCGTGTCGGACTCTTTGCGACCTCATGGACCGCAGTATGCCAGGCTTCCCTGTCCATCACTAACTCCTGGAGCCTACTCAGACTCATGTCCATCGTGTCGGTGATGCCATCTAACCGTCTCATCCTCTGTTGTCCCCTTCTCCTCCCACCTTCAATCTTTCCCAGCATGAGGATCTTTTCCAGTGAGTCAGTTCTTCACATCAGGTGGCCAAAGTATTGGGGTTTCAGCTTCAGCATCAGTTCTTCCAATGAATATTCAGGACTGATTTCCTTTAGGATGGACTAGTTGGACTTCCTTGCAGTCCAAGGGACTCTCAAGAGTCTTCTCCAACACCATGGTTCAAAAGCATCAATTCTTTGGTGCTTAGCTTTCTTTATAGTCCAACTCTCACATCCATACATGACTACTGGAAAAACCATAGCTTTGACTAGATGGACCTTTGTTGGCAAAGTAATGTCTCTGCTTTTTAATATGCTATCTAGGTTGGTCATAACTTTTCTTCCAGGGAGTAAGCATCTTTTAATTTCATGGCTGCAGTCACCATCTGCAGTGATTTTGGAGCCCCCCAAAATAAAGTCTGTCACTGTTTCCTTGTTTCCCCATCTATTTCCCATGAAGTGATGGGACCAGATGCTATGATCTTTGTTTTCTGAATGTTGAGTTTTAAGCCAACTTTTCCACTCTCCTCTTTTGCTTTCATCAAGAGGCTCTTTAGTTCTTCACTTTCTGCCATAAGGGTGGTGTCATCTGCATATCTGAGGTTATTGATATTTCTCCTGGCAATCTTGATTCCAGCTTGTGCTTCATCCAGCCTGGCATTTCTCATCACGTCCTCTGCATATAAGTTAAATAAGTAGGGTGACAATATACAGGGTGACTTGAAAAGAAAGATATGCAATTCAACAATAATGAATAAGGACTTCTATACCTTTCTTTCAATAATTGAAAGTGCACCCGGATGAAAATCATCAAGATTACAGATTTGAACAACACCATAAACCTACTTGACCTAACTGGCATTTATATAACAGTCTACCCAACAAAAGTAAAATATACATACTTTTTAAGCACATGGGCTTCCCTGGTGGTTCAGACAGTAAGGAATCTGCCTGTGATGTGGGAGACCTGGGTTCGATCCCTGGGTCAGGAGGATCCCCTGGAAAAGGAAATGGCAACCCACTCCTGTATTCTTGCTTGGAGAATTCCATGGACAGAGGAGTCTGGTGGGCTATAGCCCATGGGGGTCACAAAGAGTCGGATACAACTGAGCAAGTAACACTTTCACTTTTTTTAAAGCACACATGGAGCATTCTATAGAATAGATCATATGCTTAGCCATAAAACAAGCCTTATTAAATTTTAAAAGATTGAGATCATATAAAGAATGTGACCAAAAGGAATTTTAGTTGGACTCAACAACAAAAGAAATTTGATAATAATTGAAATAGTATATATAGTCTTATAACAAGTGTAAGTATCTCTTAATAATTTTATTGTGTAGTCTTGCCTATTTTTTGCTCTTCCTGAGTCTCTTGCAAGTATTTAAGAAATTTTGAATAGATAATGTGTTTACATGGTCCAATAGAAAAGAAATTGAAAAGAGACACATTGAAAATGTGTGCCCCAGGACTTACCTGGTGATCCAATGGCCAAGATTCTGCATTCCCAATGCAGGGGGCCTGGGTTCCATCCCTGATTAGGGAACTAGACTCCACAGGCACAACTGAGAGTTCACCAGCCATGACTGAAGATCCCTCATGCTGCAATGAAGGTCGATCAAGGGCCTGACTGCAACTAAGACCCAGGGCAGCTAAGTAAATAAATAAATAAATAAATAAGCCCCAACCCCCTCTATTTATTTCTCCTTGACATTGTAGTAACCACTTTTGTTAATTGTTTGTCTTTCCTTTATTTCTTCATGTAAATATAAGCATATGCAAATATAAATGCTAATTTCAAACAGCGGTTAAATATAATACTTGGTTCCCCGATAAAGGCAGTTTTGATTTAGAAATTTGGCATTGGGTCAAAGAAAATGTTGAACAAGCTGTCAGGCAGGGAGAAAATATTCCAATTGATTTCTGGCCCCTATGGTCTCTCATTAAAGCTGTAATTCTACCATTTCAAGGTAAATTCTAGCCCTCCCAATATTTGACAACAGACAGAACACTTATTACATGAGTATAAATTAAATGATAAAACTTTACAAAAGGCCCAATTAGAACAACATAAAATATTTCAAAAACTTTCCTACTAGCCCTGCCCCGGCTGCTCCAGATGCTCCTCCTCTGCCAGAAGGCACAAATCCAGAAGTTTCTCCTTTGCTAGAACCTAATAATTCTGATAACGACTCTCCTGAGATGTTTTTTGACACCCAAACTGGCAATGCTCTTCTAAACAATAATGATAAGTCCTTGGCACAGACTCATATTTGCAAAAAATCAGCACTTACTCGCTCTTCTCCATGACAGAGGCTCTCTGAATTACTGGCTTTGCAATCACAAGTCTCTGAAGCTGATGGTTTCTCCGTCTTTCCAGTTTTAAGAAATCCTGACGCTCAAGGGCACATAATACCTCAATATGACAGTAGTAATCGTTTTTACATGCAACAAATGAAAAAGGCTATAACTATGTAGGCCCACATTTGCCTTTTACTAAAGAGCTTCTAAATGTTGTGGCATCTTCTATTGGAAACTTTATGATTGGCAAGTTTTAATAAAAGCTCTCTTTAAACCAGGAGAATATCTTCAGTGGACAATGTGGTTTCATGATATAGCCAGTGATCACACTAAGAAGAATGCTCGAGCTGGCACTCCTCAAAACCAAATTACTTTTGAAATGTTAACTGGCGCCAAACAATTTGATGCCATAGAAGCTCAAATACAGTGCCCTCCCTTGTTGCATGAACAATTAAAAACAGTGGCCCTTGAAGCCTTGGATCAAATTACTCCTCAAGAAGAGCCTACAGGTAGCTACACTAAAATATTACAAGGACCTAAAGAAAATTATGCTGATTTTTTAGCTAGATTAGAAACTGCTATTTCCCATACTGTAATCGGAGAAGAAACCAAAAAACAGCTAGACTAATTACTTGCTTATGAGAATGCAAATCAGGAATGTCAAAAAGTTATCGCTCCAATTCATGAGACTGGGACTATTGTTGATTATTTGAAGACTTGTCACAATCTAGGATCAAAAACTCAAAAGATACAAACACTAGCTGAAACAATGGCCGGTACCTTTAAAAAGGGAAATAAAGGATGTTTTACAAGTGGTGATAAGAACCATTTAAAAAGGGACTGCCCTAAGAAGGCTGATAAAATCCTCCAAAAATCTGCCCTTGCTGCTGTAGAGGAATGCATTGGGCCAAAGATTGTAGATCTAAATTTGATATTGAAGGAAAACCTATTCCAGGAAACTCCAAGCAGGGGACTCCTCAGGTCCCCTTCAACAAAAACCAGGGGCAAATTCTATCTTTTCCCTCAAACCCTCAACATCTGGTAGTGCTGCCATCGATATACCAGCCCTAAATGATTTTTTCCTTTACCCTCAAACAGTCCCTTCTAAAACACCTACCGGACTTTTTGGACCCCTGCCCTCACAAACCTTCAGTCTTTTGTTTGGCCGAGCTAATTTGACTTCTTTTTTTTTTTTTTCTTAATTAATTTTTATTTTTTAGTTTGTTTTGCTTTACAATACTGTATTCGTTTTGTAATTTGACTTCTAAAGGAATTACTGTTCACCCTCGAGTAATTGATTCAGATTATAAAGGAGAGATTCAAATTATAATGTCATCTCAGATTCTATGACAATTCCAAAAGGGGGACAAAATTGCTCAATTTACTTCTTTTGTCCCCCAAAAGGGGAGGCAGGCAGATTCAGCAGTACAGATCAAAAACAATCCTTATGGACATCATTGGTATCAGAATATGCCCGACCAAATATAAATATCAAAATGAATGGTAAAAGATTTTCTAGTCTCCTCAACACCGGATCTAATATTACTATTATTTCCAAACACTTATGGCCCAAATCCTGGCCTATACAAAAAATCTCTTGCCAAATTGCAGGAATTTCTCAAACCAAAGTACAAGAAAATTATCAAAATGTTCAAATCTACCCATATAAAGACCAAAAGGCCAGCCTGCAACAATAAGACCTTATGTGATAGATGCACCCCTTAATCTAATAGGAAGGGACTGACTTATGCAATGGCAAACTCAGATATACACTCCACATTTTTCCTAAGGGCCACTGCTCATTTAACAAACAAAGCAATTATTAAAATAACTTGGAAGAATGACGAGCCTATTTGAACAGAGCAATGGCCCCTTACGAAAGATAAATTACAGGCTACTAAAGAACTTATAGACACACAATTAGAATTAAAACATACTGAGGAATCTTGCTCTCCTTGGAACTCTCCTATTTTTGTTATAAAAAAAGAAATCTAACAAATGGCATCTCTTAACAGACCTTGGAAAAGTTAATGCATCTATGAAACCTATGGGTGCATTACAACCAGGGATCCCATCACCAACCACTATTCCTCAAAATTGGTACATTATTATTACTGATTTACAAGATTGCTTTTTAAATATACCTTGTGTGCTGCGATTCATGGGGTCGCAAAGAGTCGGACACGGCTGAGCGACTGAACTGAACTGAACTGAACTTAAGCCTTTAGACTGGGAGAGATTCACTTTCACTCTCCCTTATCCTAATCATATCGGGCCTCATAAAAGATTTCAGTAACAGTCCTACTATTTGTCAAAATTTTGTACCCAAGGCTTTACATGCAATGTGACAGCAATTCCCTCATGCATATATCGTTAATAATATACTGTAACTACAAAAAGGAGAAATGATATTTTTGGCACTGAATGGCCATGATATTCTTTAGACTCCAGAGAAAACTGATTAAAATAAAATCTTTTTTGAAATTGCAAAAGCGATTCTTCTTACATGTGCAGTTAGGAAAAGGTTAACTTGTTAAAATACTTTTTTGGAGCTCCAGTTCTGCCTGGGAAACAAAAACAGGCTTAAGAAAAAACCTAAAGTTAACTCTTATCATGTCCTTGGGATATACAGCCCACTCTATCTGGGGCTCCAGCCATAAACAAATTGATAGAACTCAAGAAAAAAAAATATATGTATATCAAAAAGATATTTTAAATTTCAAGTGGAAAACTATGTCTGTCTATCTAAAATTATCTATGTCTCAATGTATATGTCTTTGTTTTTGGATAATATGAAGTTAATGAGCTCTATTTAAATTCAAATTCATGTGAACTGAAAAATATTCAATATGTTTATTTAAATATAAATATAATTTAAATATAATTATTTGCTAATCTAACTAAGATATGTCTTAACTCATCAACATTATATAATACTTTTATTACGCCTAGGTTTAAGGTAAACTAAATTTGTCAACAAAAAGGTAACTCTTTATATATATATAAATATGAGATGAAAACTTTTAGATAAACTCTTTTTTTAATAGAATAATCTATTATAATAATTTAAAATAATCTCTTAGGATTGGGTTAACTTAAATTTCTAGAATTGTACTAAACTAAATGATAAAAGTTTATTAAATACCTAGGTCATTTCCAAGTAAAATAAAATTTTGAAACATTAATTACTGAACATTAACTTCCTCTTATAGAAAGTCTTTCTTACAGAAAAACTAAAGAGATTTAGACTATTAATAAATATATAATATATATATTTATATATAAATATAAAGTCCTTGACTGTACCTTGTGTTTTTTTCTTTAAGTTATCCTAGAGATGTTGCCATATTAGAACAAAGTTCCTCGTTTTTTTATAACTTCAAGGTAGGAGACGCAGAAGATGTGGGTTTGATCGCTGGGTTGGGAAGATCCCCCTGGAGAAGGAAACAGCAACCCACCCCAGTATTCTTGCCTGGGAAATCCCATGGACAGAGGAGCCTGGCAGGCTACAGTCCATGGGATCACAAAGAGTCAGACACAGCTGGGCAAAGCACACAGTCTGTTGTGTGGACGTACCATAATTTAGTCTTTTGGTGGATGCTAGAGTTGTTTCCAGTCTTATTGTAACCAAATTGTATTGCACTGGATACCCTTGAACATCTTGTACAAGTGTGGTTGTACCTGTGAGGTAGATTCCTAGAAGTAAGATTGCTGGCTTAAAAGGTAAATACATTTGCAGTTTTGAGTGATATTGCCAGAGTCTTCTCATTAGAAGTTGTACCATTTTCCACTTTTACCAGCAATAAAAGTGCCTGTTTTCCCAGTCTTGCCAAAAGAGTGTGTTATCAGACTTGGATTTTTGTCAGTTTGAGAGATAAGAATGGTGTTTCAGTGTCATTGAATTTGCATTTCTCTTATAAATAATGATGAATATTTTTCCAAAAGCTTAAGAGCCATTTATAATTTCTTCATGTGAATTATCTATTTATATTCGTGATTTTTTCCTATGGACTTGTCTTTTTCTTGATTCTAGGACCTTTTAATATTATATACTAAGGGAGATTCACCTCTTTGTCTGTGATGAGTTGCAAGTATTTTTTTCAGTTTATCTTTTTTAACCTTGATTATATGTTTTCCTGGGCTTCTCAGGTGGCGCTAGTGGTAAAGAACCTGCCTGCCAATACAGGAGACATAAGAGACATGGGTTCAGTCCCTAGGTAGGGAAGATCCCCTGGAGAAGGAAATGGCAACCCACACCAGTATTTTGCCTGGAGAATCCCCATGGACAGAGGAGCCAGGTGGGCTACAGTGCATAGGGTTGCAAAGAGTCAGACATAACTGAAGTGACTGCATGTTTTCCTCCTCAAAAGTTTGTTGTTGTTGCTATCAAGTAGTGGAAGTTTTTACTTCTGAGTTGTCTGGACTTCATTATTAAAAAGGTGCTCCCTAAATATCTACTTAGTTATTCTAACACCATTTACTAAGAAGTTCACATTGACCCTGCTCATTTGAGATGCCTTCTCTATCATATCTTAAATACTTGTATGTATTTCAAATCTGTTAGGGCTAATGTCTCTCAATGATCTTTTTTCCACCTGTTTTCCTAGTTCTTGTCTGTTTAGTTTTGTGTGTGGCTATAGATTTCTGTGAGCTATTTCAAATCCTAAATGATGATGCTGTGAAAGTGCTGCACTCAATATGCCAGCAAATTTGGAAAACTCAGCAGTGGCCACAGGACTGGAAAAGGTCAGTTTTCATTCCAATCCCAAAGAAAGGCAATGCCAAAGAATGCTCAAACTACTGCACAATTGCACTCATCTCACAGGCTAGTAAAGTAATGCTCAAAATTCTCCAAGCCAGGCTTCAGCAATATGTGAACCATGACCTTCCAGATGTTCAAGCTGGTTTTAGAAAAGGCAGAGGAACCAGAGATCAAGTTGCTAACATCCTTTGGATCATCAAAAAAGCAAGACAGTTCCAGAAAAACATCTACTTTATTGACTATGCCAATGCCTTTGACTGTGTGGATCACAACAAACTCTGGAAAATTCTTAAAGATATGGGAATACCAGACCACCTGTCCTTCCTCCTGAGAAATCTGTGTGTAGGTCAAGAAGCAACAGTTAGAACTGGACATGGGACAATACACTGGTTCTAAATCTAGAAAGGAGTACGTCAAGGCTGTATATTGTCACCCTGCTTATTTAACTTATATGCAGAGTACATCATGCGAAATGCTGGACTGGATGAAGCACAAGCTGTTATCAAGATTGCTGGGAGAAATATAATAACCTCAGATATACAGATGACACCACCCTTATAGCAGAAAGTGAAGAACTAAAGCGCCTCTTGATGAAAGTGAAAGAGAGTGAAAAAGTTGGCTTAAAACTCAACATTCAGAAAACGAAGATCATGGCATCTGGTCCCATCAATTCATGGGAAATAGATGGGGAAACAGTGGAAACTGTGTCAGACTTTATTTTTCTGGGCTCCAAAATCACTGCAGATGGTGAGTGCAGCCATGAAATTAAAAGATACTTGCTCCTTGGAAGAAAAGTTATGACCAACCTAGACAGCGTATTACGTTGGAGAAGGAAATGGCAACCCACTCCAGTGTTCTTGCCTGGAGAATCCCAGGGATTGCGGAGCCTGGTGGGCTGCTGTCTATGGGTCTCACAGAGTCGGACACGACTGAAGTGACTTAGCAGCAGCAGATAGCATATTAAAAACAGAGACATTACTTTGCCGACAAAGGTCTGTCTAGTCAAGGCTATGGTTTTTCCAGTAGTCATGTATGGATGTGAGAGTTGGACTGTGAAGAAAGGTGAGCGCCAAAGAATTGATGCTTATGAACTGTGGTGTTGGAGAAGACTCTTGAGAGTCCCTTGGACTGCAAGGAGATCCAATCAGTCCATCCTCAAGGAAATCAGTCCTGAATATTCATTGGAAGGACTGATGCTGAAGCTGAAACTCCAATACTTTGGCCACCTGATGTGAAGCACTGACTCATTGGAAAAGACCCTGATGCTGGGAAAGATTGAAGGCCGGAGAAGAAGGGGACAGCAGAGGATGAGCTGGTTGGATGGCATAAGTTTGAGTAAACTCTGGGAGTTGATGATGAACAGGGAAACCTGGTGTGCTGAGGTCCATGGGGTTACAAAGAGTTGGACACAACTGAGCAGCTGAACTGAACTGATAGAATTCTCTAGTTTCTGCCCAAATGCCTACTGGTGTTTTTATTGGGATAGTGTTGAATTTAAGAATCAATGTAAGAAGAATGATTTTTAGAATGTTGATTCTTCCTATTCAAGACCTCCTATGCCTTTGCAATTTTCAATACTCTTGTGTTCTTCAGGAATATTTTTGAGTTTTCCTCTTCAATTGTGCACATTTCTTATATCTAGGTGTTTTACATTTTTGTTACTATTATATTAATGAATGAGGTCTTCTTGTCCATTATGTCTTTAAATTGTATTCTGGAATGCTTTTGTTTTAAATTTGTGTGTGTGCTAAATCACTTCAGTTGTGTCTGACTCTTTGCTACGCTGTGAACTGTATAGCTCACCAGGCTCCTCTGTCCAAGGGATTCTCTGGGAAAGAATACTGGAGTGGGTTGCTGTGCCCTTCTCCAGGGGATCTTCCTGACGCAGGGATCAAACCTGCATCTCTTACATCTCCTGCATTGACAAGTGGATTCTTTACCACTGGCACCACCTGGGAAGCCCTATTTAGATTTGCTTAGCCACATTATTTTTTATTTTCATTTCCATAGCCCAGGATAGTTCCTGAAGATTATTTCTGCTTTGAAATGAAGTGTTGGGTTGGCCAAAAAGATCATTTGGGTTTTTTTCTATAAGGAAAAATCCCAACAAGCTTTTTGGCCAATCCAGTATCTTGAAAATTAATGTAAAAAAATCAAAGTACTGAAAATGGCTCAGGGCTTCTAGTGTGATTGTTAGTAATGGTGGATTTATCTTAAGGTTTGAAGGCAGAGAAGGCTGAATCCAGAATGCATTTTGATATTGATTTGGTGGAGGCTGGCTTGGAATCCTGAAATCACATGTATTAGAGATACACTGAATATTTTGGCTAATTGTTGAATGGTAAGTTGTTAAAATTCATATTTGGCCAAGACCAAACCAAAATATCACCATCTTAGAATTAGCCCAAGTTCCATAAATCTGATATTCTATTCAGGAATGAATTGTTATTGCAATTTTATTAGAAATGTCAGTCATCATATTTTCAAAGTTTGAGATTACAGAGTATAATTTCTCAGCACTGTCAGCTGCTAGATTGCATGAGAGTTCATTATGTCAGATGTGTGTGAACCAAAGAGATAACATGAAATGAAATACAACTCTAGAAGTTTGTTTTGTGATATTAATACATGCTCAGTTGTTTCGGTCATGTCAGACCCTTTGTGACCCTATGGACTGTAGCCCGTCAGGCTCCTCTGTCCAGGGGTTCTCCAGGCAAGAATACTGAAATTGGTTGCCATGCCCTCCAGGGAATTTTTCCAGCCCAGGGATCCAACCCGTGTCTTTTATGTCTCCTGAATTGGCAGTCAGGTTCTTTACCGCTAGCACCACCTGGGAAGCCTTTGTGGTATTAATGGTACCAAACAATTCTACACGGATTAGAATTATAACCTAATGTCTGCTATTCTATCTTGTGTTACTTAAGGTTTTAGGTTATTTGTTGACTTAACCACATATATTATTTTTCCTTAAGTTATTTAACAGTTGTACTGTTCATTCAACAAACATTCACTGTCTGTTTACCTGTTTATTTCTTAATGTATTTCTTTTTAAAAGTCACATTTATTTTAGTTTACATACAGTAAACTTCATTTCTTTTACATATACAGTCCAGTGAGTTTTTCCCCCCACACACCCTTGTGTGATCACCACCAAAATCAAGGTAAAGAACATTCATCCCTCCAACAGAGTCCTCATGAACTTTTGCAGGCCGTGCCTACCTCCTTCTATCCCAGCCCTCAGCAACTACTGATCTATTTGCTGTCCCGATAGTTTTGCCTTTTCTAAAACTTGAGGTGAATGAAGTCATATATTAGCTACCCTTTTGTGTCTAGCTTCTTTTGCTTAGCATAATATTTTTGCAGCTCTGTGTATATCGCTAGTCTGTTCCTTTGTTATTACTGAGCAGTATTCCATTGCAAGGGTGTATCAGGGTTTACTTGCATATTCACCATTTGTTGAACATTTGGGTTTTTTTCAGTTCTGGGTATTATAAATAAAAGCTACTATGAACATTTGTCTACACATATTTGTGTGGGCATGTTTTTTTCATTTCTGTTGGATAAATACTCAAGAGTGAGATTTCTGGGTTTATGCTAAGTGGATATATAACGTTAAAAAACTTGGCAACCTTTTTCAAAGGGACTAAACATTTTGCATTCCCTGCAGCAGTGTGGAAGATTGCCTTACAGCCTTACTGATTTTTGTTACTTAGGAATTTTCAATTTTAGCCATCCTAGTGTGAAGTAGTATCTCATTGTTTTAACTTGCATCTGTCTCCCCAGTGATCAGTGATGTGAAACTTCTTGTGTTTATTTGCCATCCATATACCTTGTTTGGTGCACTGTTCATATTTTTGGCCCATTTAAAAACTTTTTTTGGGGTCTTCTTATTGAGTTGTGCTTTTATATTTTCTGGGTACAAATTCTTTATTAAATAAGAAGTTTGCAGTTTTCCTTTCTGTCTATGGCTTGTCTTTCATTTCCTTAGCAATGTCTTTTGAAGAGTAGAAGTTTTAGATTTTTGACCAAGTCTAATTTGTCAGTTTTTCCTTTTATGGTTTGTACTTTTTGTTTCCATCTTAATACATTCTTAGTGAGTTAACTTTTGTATATAAAGTCAACAGCTCTCACAGTTATTAATCAGCATTTATTCTTGATTCTCTTAAATAAAGAGACTGGTAGAATTTCTACATATAAAAGCACATAAGGCTATCTGTACTCCACATGACAAATAGGCTTTGTAATAAATATAAAGGACATACCTTGTTTATATTACTTATTTATATATTGATATGCTAGTCACATGTGATAACATTCTATATATATGTTATGCCATGATCATTGGTCACTAACAGTAAAAAAAAATACCCAGTACTCCCCAATTGCAGGAGATGAGACGTTCAGTTACTTCTGAAATCTGAAGCTGATTTTTGCCTCAGTCAAACTTCAGGACATCCTTAATTTATTTTGATTAGTTCCTTGCTATTTTGGTATTGTCTATTAATGACAGATTTCAGTCTTTCCCTAGAGAGACCCAAGTAAACCCAACCATGATTTTCGCAAAATTAAGTCGTGTATGGACTAGCCCAGCATTTGTGGCTATTGTACAGAGCACAGACCTTCCTCACAAAGACTGCTGTGGGAGTGATGTGTGCAGGGGGTTATTAAGAAATTAGCTTTATGATCCCTCTGGAGCTGCTGCTTCCTCCTCTGGGAATCAAAAGAGTGGTTTAGATTAGGCTTGTAGTCTCTAACATTTCATGTGGGTTCTCACTGCCATCCAGACACTGAGATTTTTAAAATGACATAGCATCCCTTCACTGTAGCAGAATAATTGTGACCCAGCTTTATTAGTTGCTTAAATGTGGTTAATATTTTGCTGAGTTTTTCAGGTTTAAGAGACTATGTTGTGGTTGCCAGGCAGTGGGAAAAGGAAATAAAGATAAGGGTTCTGCCCCCAGGGAGTTAATACCGAGTGGAACACAGTGCACCAAAAGCCAGGTCAGGCTGTGTGGCTGAGGTTAGGGCATATGGGGATCACTGTAGGTCATAATACAGGAAACACAGGAACATAATACAGGGAACAGATTGTAGATCTCAGTTGCCCTTTGGGAGTTCTGAGGCTCTATTATGTTAAAAGATTGGTGAATATTCATGAGCAACACACACAAAGGCTTGGGTTGATTTAGATCTGCCTAAAGAATGATCTTGGTTTCCCATACTTGGTGTGTTTGAAAACGGTTAAGCTATTTGGGGTATGTTGTGCCTGCCTCGGTTGTTGTGTGGAGTTGTACCTGGCTGGGGGAACTGTCAGTTGGTATGCGGACCTTTGGCCTGCAGAGGACAGTATAAAAAGTCTGATGGAAAAAGGGGCTGTGGCATCTCAACAAGATCCACAGACATCTTGGCTCCCACTGTGGCAGTCACTCACCACCTGTGTGAGTGAGGGGACAGAAGAACTGTGCACTTGGATGGCTTCTGGGCCTCTCATGGAGGTGAAGCTGCTGTGCCTGATGTATTTCCTGTCCCATATCCTTCTCTAAAGGGATTCCCAGGTGACTCAGTGATAAAGAAACCTCCTGCCAATGCAGGAGATGCAGGAGACATGGGTTTGATCCCTGGATTGGGAAGATCCCTGGAGGAGGAAATGGCAACCCACTCCAGTATTCTTAACTGGGAAATCCCATGGACAGAGGAGCCTGGTGGGATACAGCCCCTGGGGTCACAAAAAATCAGATGTGACTGAGCATGTGCACACACGCACACACACATTCTTCTCTAAAGCTAAGTAAATATTGTATTAACTGAAAGCCTGCTTGTGTCTTGGGAGTCTTATTGCCAGCTTGAACCCATCACTGCAGCTTCACTGCTATCTGGGAATGAGAGATTAGTGATACGAGCTGGGGAGATGCCTCTAGAGCAGTTGTGTTGGGGATAAGGAGGACCTGAATCAAGCTTATAGCAAGGAGAAGATGAGAATACTGAATATCTGTACCCATGATGGCCACTGAGATTCCTGTTAGCAGTTCTGGCAAATGGTCTGGGAGAGCAGAACTCCATCTACAGCTCTGAAGAAAGGTCTAAATGGGGTCAGAGCTCTTCCTAGTTGTGTGAGCACTTTCATTATTTTTACTTTTTAAAAATTTAATAAACTGTGCTTCGTATGTGCCAAGTTCTATTCCAGGCACTTGATATTCACTCAATTCCTCATAACAAACGAATACTGCTTACCATTTACTGATGGGAAAATTGAGGTGCAAAGAAGTAAAGTGGCTTGCTTGAGGCCATCCAGCCTAGCAAAGAGTAAAGCTGAGATTTGAACCCAGGCATTCTGGCTCCAGAATCTGTGCTCTGAACTGTTTCAATTCCTCTAACTTCTCTTCTGCATTCTTCCTTGTAGCAAATGAATGGAGTTATTTATTTTTTAAATGTCATCCTTGATAACTGAGTCAGTATGCTCATGTGGGTTACAGCTGCACAGAGTTATGTTATTGGGTACTTTCTGGGGAGCACAGGTTCCTTATGATTTTGGATGCATGTAGCAGTGGACAGTAGCTTACAGTGAGCAATAGCTAGCTGTGTGCAGTGGTTGGAAGTGAGACCTTAGTTCCCTGACTGGGAATTGAACCCTGGTTACTTGGGTGGAAACCAGGAATCAAATTGCTAGACTATAGGGGCCAGTGGCTAGAATCTAAATCCCCAGTGCTTGTCTACCTTGAAAGGAAGAATCTGACAAGGAGACAGAAGGTATAGAGGAAAGTGAAGTACTTGTTAGAAAAGCAGAGTACATGCGGAAAGACTCATGGGCGAACTCAGTGAGAGAGTCACAAGAGTCACATCTTGGGAAGGTTTAAACCTTTATAAGGGGGCAGTCCTCTGCACCTCTGTCTTCTTCTTGGCTAGTTGTCTTGCTTTGACCCTGTGGATAATTTGTCTCAGGACATTCCCCTGGGTGTGCACACACCTCTCAGTCAAGATGGACTTCATCACAAAGGCATATGGGAGGAAAATAGCAAGACTTACAATGGTCTGGTATCCCCTGCCCTTTTAAAATAATTATTTTCTGTTGGAGGATAATTGCTTTACAACATTGTATTGGTTTCTGCCATACATCAACATGAATGAGCCATAGATATACATATGTTCCCTCTCTCCTGAACCTCCCTCCCATTTTCAGGCTTATCCCACCCTTATAGGTTGTCACAGAACCCTGATTTGAGCTCTCTGCACCATCCTTTGCCTTTTTGACCTCTTGAAGACTTTGGCTCATGTGTCATGTCTCCCTTGCCCCAAGGGTGGGAAATGTATGACCTCTTGATCTTCTAACAGCCCCTCTCTGTTCCTGCCAGAAAAGTGTCCAATGTCTGGTTACCCACCCTATTCTTATTGTTGTTTTTTACGTGGGAGTGCAGATCTCAAAATGTAGACAGGAGTCTGGTCCTAAATATGTAGCCTGGAGCCTATTTGTCTTTTGCTTTGGGAAATGTAAACAGGGGGCTGGTAGTGAATGTCTGGTCTGGAGTCTTTTTCTCCCCCCAGGAAATATGAACAGAGGGGCAGATGTAAATGTGTAGCCTGGAGCCCATCTATCTCCTGCCTTACTTACATGGTACATGGGTGAGGGGAGCACCTACCTTTTGGCTTGTACCCCCGTCCTGCTACAAGGGAAGGCTTATACACAGTTGTAGGACCTTACTTCATATCTGTTGACAGATAGGAATTCCCTCAGAGTTCCTCTTGGCATCCTTTGCAGGGCTTACGGCTGTGATGCTCCTGCTTTGCACCCCCTTGTAGCACAGTGAGGGAGTTTGCTCTGGGAGGAAATCCAGATAAGGTCTGGGCAATGGGTATGCACTTAGGGCATTCTCAGGGCTTCAGACATTGCTCTCTTGAAGGTTTGTTTTGCCTTTTCTTGTGAGAAATCTCATCGTTAATACATGGACTGCTCCACCCAGGCCCTTCAGTCACAGCAAAGAAAGCAAATTGTTCCTTTTCCAAGATGAGCCCTATGTGCGTGTACACAGTTGCTCAGTCGTACCTGATTCTGTGTGACCCTGTGGACTGTAGCCCACCAGGCCCCTCTGTCCATGGGACTTTCCAGGCAAGAATATTGGAATGGGCTGCCATTTCCTTCTCCAAGGAATCTTCCAGACCCAGGGTTTGAACCCCAGTCTCCTGCATTGACAGATTCTTTGCCACTGAGCCACTGGGGAAGCCTCTAATTAATATAATATAATATAATATAATATAATATAATATATACTGCTGCTAAGTCGCTTCAGTTATGTCCGACTCTGCACAGCCCCATAGACGGCAGCTCACCAGGCTCCGCCGTCTCTGAGACTCTCCAGGCAAGAACACTGGAGTGGGTTGCCATTTCCTCCAATGCATGACAGTGAAAAGTGAAAGTGAAGTCACTCAGTCATGTCCGACTCTTCGCGACCCCATGGACTGCAGCCTACCAGGCTCCTCCGCCTATGGGATTTTCCAGGCAAGAGTACTGGAGTGGGTTGTAATATACTATACTATACTATACTATACTACCTCTCACATCAAGTCCTCCACTTATGTGTAGTGGTGATTTATGTATTTTATTCATGTTTCATTGCTAGGTGGGTAGATTGAAAGTGACTTTTTCATCATGATTTTTATTCTTTGCTACAAAGCAGTGATAGGCCAACACTGCAAGCAGCCTGATATTTACCCCAGTACTCTAGTTTCCTCTCACTGCTGGCTAAGCAGGGGCTGCTAAAGTATACTGTCGACTGAAAACAAAACCCCACAGAACCTAAGAGTTGAGAGTTATGTTTTATTTCAAGGCTTTACTGAGGAATATAGCCTGGGAGTCAGATATGACTTAAGCATGTGCACACACGTACACACACACAGATTTCTGTGTATGGGAAGATGCAGGAGTCTATGCTCCTTGAAAACATCAAATTATTCCTTTATATGTGTCTTAACTATTTAGGGCCAGTACCCTGTTTCTCCCCCATCCTGAATTCTCCTCCGGGTGGCTTCACTGGCTCATGGCTTGATGGTCGGCAAAATTTAGGTACTTGAATGGCAGGCAGCATTCTTTTATTTGTTTATTTTTTTTAACTGAAATGACAGGCAACATTTTTTTTTCCACAGTACTGTTCAAGTTGTTGGTATTTTCATTGTCCTATTTTGTACCAAATGAAGCATGACACATCCCACTCTATGACTGAAGCTGTGACAGTTGTTTCTGTGTGGTGGCCTAAAATGACAGAAGGTTACTGCTTACTATGGGAGAATCTTCTGGGGTTCCCCCTCCCCGACACACCTCTGCTTTGAGCCCAGAGCAGAACTTGTGTATGGCGTCTAGTAAATTGAAGTCTTATTGTTATAATGACCTGCAGGCACAAAGAAGGAATAGCTTTGTCATACAAAGTTTAGAGCACTCAGGTCGCATATTTAGTGCTATTTTTCATGTTTTTATTGGTAGAAATGCCTGTGAAAAGGACTTTGTGATCAGTATCTATCTCTTACTTTCTTTAATATTCCATTTCTTTGTGCATAATGCTTGAATTAAATGTCATAAATGAGGTTGATAAAACTCTTCTTGTCTCACTGAATTTTAGTTTTTGCAACTAGTCTTAGAGTAATGTAGGTAGCTAAGATTTAACTTATATGCAGAGTACATCATGAGAAATGCTGGGCTGGAAGAAGCACAAGCTGGAATCAAGATTGCCAGGAGAAATATCAATAACCTCAGATATGCAGATGACACCACCCTTATGGCAGAAAATGAAGAGGAACTAAAAAGCCTCTTGATGAGAGTGAAAGAGGAGAGTGAAAAAGTTGGCTTAAAGCCTAAAACTCAGAAAACGAAGATCATGGCATCTGGTCCCATCACTTCATGGGAAATAGATGGGGAAACAGTGGAAACAGTGTCAGACTTTATTTTTTTAGGCTCCCAAATCATTGCAGATGGTGACTGCAGCCATGAAATTAAAAGATGCTTACCCCTTGGAAGGAAAGTTATGACCAACCTAGATAGCATATTCGAAAGGAGAGGCATTATTTTGCCAACAAAGGTCTGTCTCGTCAAGGCTATGGTTTTTCCGGTGGTCATGTATGGATGTGAGTGTTGGACTGTGAAGAAAGCTGAATGTCAAAGAATTGATGCTTTTGAACTGTGGTGTTGGAGAAGACTCTTGAGAGTCCCTTGGACTGCAAGAAGATCCAACCAGTCCTTTCTAAAGGAGATCAGCCCTGGAATTTCTTTGGAGGGAATGATGCTGAAGCTGAAGCTCCAGTACTTTGGCCACCTCATGTGAAGAGTTGAGTCATTGGAAAAGACCCTGATGCTGGGAGGGATGGGGGGCAGGAGGAGAAGGGGACGACAGAGGAGGAGATGGCTGGATGGCATCACCAACTCTGTGGACGTGAGTCTGAGTGAACCTCTGGAGTTGGTGATGGACAGGGAGGCCTGGTGTGCTGCGATTCATGGGGTTGCAAAGAGTCGGACACGACTGAGCAACTGAACTTAACTAAACTGAAGATTTTGGACAGAAACAATTCTTACTTGCACATAAAATTACTCTATTATGTTCCTTTTTTCTGCCAATAATTCTTATTAGCTAGATTAACTAACATTGTCACAAAGTGTTTTTTTAAGCCTTGCTGCTGCTGCTAAGTCACTTCAGTCGTGTCCGACTCTGTGCGACCCCATAGACGGCAGCCCACCAGGCTCCCCCATCCCTGNACAATTCTTACTTGCACATAAAATTACTCTATTATGTTCCTTTTTTCTGCCAATAATTCTTATTAGCTAGATTAACTAACATTGTCACAAAGTGTTTTTTTAAGCCTTGCTGCTGCTGCTAAGTCACTTCAGTCGTGTCCGACTCTGTGCGACCCCATAGACGGCAGCCCACCAGGCTCCCCCATCCCTGGGATTCTCCAGGCAAGAACACTGGAGTGGGTTGCCATTTCCTTCTCCAATGCATGACAGTGAAAAGTGAAAGTGAAGTCGCTCAGTTGTGCCCGACTCTTAGATCACTGCATTTATATTTACAAAAGCCATGAACAAACAGACATTTCTCCCTTATTAGGAGGACTTGCACACAGATGTTTAAACATTAAGGTAGTGATGATTCTAAACATAATTAAATTAAACTCTTTTAAGTTAAGGCTTTAGGCTTGTTTTGAAACCTATATTCACAGGTTACTCATGTGTGGAACACCTTTGCACTTGGTAGCAAAGTACCACTAAGACTGCTGTTGATCTTGGTACCCTGTCACCCACCCCTCTACAAAAAAAATCAGAGGTAATTTTTTCATAGAATACAGGATCATCAAAATAGATTTTTGATTTATCAACTCTTAAACTAGAATAGAAAACCCATGTTTATTCTAGTATTTGTGCAATTCATAGTTCAAACCGTAAAATTATGCTGATTGAGAATGTAGGAAGTAGAATGGAAAAAAAATGCCCCTTGTTGGTGAATGTCACCAACTGCTTTCACTAACGGTACTTAGCACAATATATAATCATCTTCTCTTTGTTTACTTTTTTATTGGCTACTCCTCCCTACTCATGCTTGACCACAAGGTCCCTAAAGGTAAAGTCCTTGATTGTTTCATTCATGATGACTCAAATACTGGCTGCATGAGAGTCTCCATAGTCTGCAGTGAGTTGAATGGCGATGCGTGAGGATGGAAATACCTTTTCTCATCCTGGCCCTTCACTTTGGAATCCAAGGTGTGTCGTGATACTAACAATAATTTAAAACTGTGAAGCACTGAAGATGACTTTGTGGGAAGTTGAATTTTGAAGCAAGCTTCTTACTTCTTGGAAGCTTAATGGATAATTTTAAAGAAAGACAACCATTTGTTTCTAGCTGTGGAGGCCAGAGAAACCATAGGCTGAGGGAAGTGCTGTTTTCTCTCAGTCTCCTGTTCTCTTGCAGCTTTGGTTTCTATCCATGGTAACATGACCTAGGTGAACTATTTGCATCTTTGAAAATTCCACTCTTCTGCTAGCTGATTAGAGTGGTAAAATGGAAACACATCTTGTGTGTTCTCTATCATCCTGGAGAATTATTAGTAACATCTCTTTCTGGCAGTTCTCACTGAGTAATTTCATTTTAGAAGTGAAAATTGTATTATCCATTGGAACATTTTAACCTAAGCAAGCTATTATTTTAAACTCTCTTAAGAATAAAACTTATTTCCTAGAATTTTGTAAGATCAACTCAAAGTTAAATCACATTATATCCTCAAATAGGATCAGTAAGATAATTGACACAGTTAGACAATATATTTTAAAAGCACTTTTAATATCATGGTATGCATTTGGATCAGAGGTAATCATCTTGTGGCCATGTGGTTGGAAGTCCTTTCCTCATTCTGTTTGTTCCTAAGTTTGGGTTTTCTTGTACCAGGAGACCTCATTTTTGACATCCATTTATATGATGCTTTATCACTTTGGGGAGAGATTTTGCTCTGGGAATTCAGGATATAGTCTTGACAGTCTGACTATGTAGGTGGTTTTGGGGATCTCAGAGATCCCCAGGGTTTAATTGGATGATGAGATTGGATGACGACATTAGCTGAGATTCCCTTCTTTTCTATTTTCCTTGTCTTCCTTTTTTCCCCTCTGTCTTTCCCCCCTTTTTCCCTCTCTGCCAATGCTGTGAGAGAACTCTTGGAAGACAGCATTACCAGGATAATAGCAAAGTGAATGAAGGCCACTCCAGGGTGTTTAATAGGATGAGTGTTTATGTGTGAGGGTCATTTGGTGGTAGGAAGTGAAATTGGACAGTGACAGATGCCAGGTCTTTGTGGGCCTTGAATGCCATGTTAAGGAGATTGGATTTCTTTTTCTGTAGGTGATGAAGTCACTGAAGAATTTTAAGCAGGGCTATGGCATGACTGCTTCCCTGGTTGCTCAGGTAAAGAATCCACCTGCAATGCAGGAGACCCAGGTTTGATCCCTGGGTCACAAAGATGCCCTGAAGGAAATGGCAAAACCACTCCAGTATTCTTGCCTAGGAAATCCCATGAACAGAGGAGCCTGGAGGACTACAGTCCATGGAGTGGCAAAGAGCTGGACATGACTGAATTGACTGTGTGGATCACAATAAACTGTGGAAACTTCTGAAAGAGATGGAAATACCAGAGCACCTGACCTGCCTCTTGAGAAACCTATATGCAGGTCAGGAAGCAACAGTTAAAACTGGACATGGAACAACAGACTGGTTCCAAATAGGAAAAGGAGTACATCAAGGCTGTATATTGTCACCCTGCTTATTTAACTGATATGCAGAGTACATCATGAGAAACGCTGGGCTGGAGGAAGCACCAGCTGGAATCAAGATTGCTGGGAGAAATATTAATAACCTCAGATATGCAGATGACACCACCCTTATGGCAGAAAGGGAAGAGGAACTAAAAAGCCTCTTGATGAAAGTGAAAGAGGAGAGTGAAAAAGTTGGCTTAAAGCTCAACATTCAGAAAACGAAGATCATGGCATCTGGTCCCATCACTTCTTGGGAAATAGATGGGGAAACAGTGGAAACAGTATCAGACTTTATCTTTTTGGGCTCCCAAATCACTGCAGATGGTGACTACAGCCATGAAATTAAAAGACGCTTACTCCTTGGAAGGAACGTTATGACCAACCTAGATAGCATATTGAAAAGCAGAGACATTACTTTGCCAACAAAGGTCTGTCTAGTCAAGGCTATGGTTTTTCCAGTGGTCATGTATGGATGTGAGAGTTGGACTATAAAGAAAGCTGAGTGCCAAAGAATTGATGCTTTTGCACTATGGTGTTGCAGAAGATCTTGAGAGTCCCTTGGACTGCAAGGAGATCCAACCAATCCATTCTAAAGGAGATCAACCCTGGGATTTCTTTGGAAGGAATGATGCTAAAGCTGAAACTCCAGTACTTTGGCCACCTCATGTGAAGTGTTGACTCATTGGAAACAATTCTGATGCTGGGAGGGATTGGGGCAGGAGGAAAAGGGGACGAAAGAGGAGGAGATGGCTGGATGGCTTCACCGATTCGATGGACATGAGTTTGAGTGAACCTCTGGAGTTGGTGATAGACAGGGAGGCCTGGCGTGCTGCTATTCATGGGGTCGCAAAGAGTTGGACACGACTGAGTGACTGAACTGAACTGAATGACTGAACCACCACCACCGTTGCATGACTGGCTTTTTTTTGTGTGATTCAGAGAAACTAATCTGGTGGTAGTTGGAGAATATATGATGATTAAGGAACCAGATTAGAAGCAGAGAGCAAAGTTAAGAAATTATTGTGGAAAGTTCAGGCAGGAGATTTGAACCAAAGTAATATTAGTAAGTTGAACTACTAACTCATTATGATGAGCAGGAAGAGTGAGTGCTTCAGTTGTCGAGTTGGCAGGACTGGAAAAGGATAGAATGTGGAGGTGATGAGGTGCCCCTCAGTGGTACCAGGCTTTTGTGCTTGACTCAAGTAATTGCTCAAGAGCTTGAACCAGAGTTGCTTTCTTAGGAAACTTTTGTTTGTGAATTTAGAACCTCTGTTTAGCAGGCAAGAATATACAAATCAAGATCTTTTTTAAAAAAAATAACAATATCTTTACAACTGGCACACTTGGAAACTGTAGTTTATAGAGCTTTTAAGTAACCAGCTATTCAGGTCCTCAGTTCTGATCTTAGTCGTGCTGGTCATTCATCATGCTTGTGTCAGAAGCCTGGCTGAAAATTTTAGAATTTGAGAATGTTCTTAAGGAATATCTAATTTATTAATTCTTGAAAACATAATTTCAGTACTTCCCTGGTGATCCAGTGGTTAAGAATCCACCTGCCAATGCAGGGACATCGGTTTCATCCCTGATCCAGGAAGATCTCGCATAGAAGCCATCACAGTGAGAAGTCCACGTGCCATAACTAAAGAGTAGTCCCTGTTCCCTACTACTAGACAAAGCCCACCTGCAGCAACAAAGACCCAGAACAGCCAAAAAAATATTAATAATTTAATCCTAAAACACCAGGAAATAAAAGATTGGACCATATTATTTTGCCCTGAAGTAGGGTTTCCCAGGTGGCGCTAGTGGTAAAGAACCTGCCCACCAGTGCAGGAGACATAAGAGATGTGGGTTTGATCCCTGGATGGGGAAGATCCCCTGGAGAAGGCCATGGCAACCTATTCCAATATTCTTGCCTGGAGAATCCCATGGACAGAGGAGCCTGGTGGGCTACAGTCCATGGGGTCACAAAGAGTCGGACACGACTGAAGTGATTTAGCGTGCACATGCACATTCTACCCCCAGAGTTGTCCCTATAGAATCAAATTGGTATCATGTCTTTAGTTTTGTCTGAGGGCTACTTGTATGTGGAACGCCTTAAGTTAACTGTTGACCTTAGTGGCTCTTTTCTCCTCAATTTCCAGAAAGACCTTGACACAGATTGTTCTTAGAGAAAAGGACCAACAAAATAATTTTTAAATTTATCAACCTTTAGGCTGCTGCTGCTGCTAAGTCGCTTCAGTCGTGTCCGACTCTGTGCGACCCCATAGACGGTAGCCCACCAGGCTCCCCTGTCCCTGGGATTCTCCAGGCAAGAACACTGGAGTGGGTTGCCATTTCCTTCTCCAATGCATGAAAGTGAGATGTGAAAGTGAAGTCACTCAGTTGTGTCCAACTCTTAGCGACCCCATGGACTGCAGCCTACCAGGCTCCTCTATCCATGGGGTTTTCCAGGCAAGAGTACTGGAGTGGGGTACCATTGCCTTCTCCAACCTTTAGGCTAGATAGGGCTTTCCTGGTGCCTCAGGTGGTAAAGAATCCACCTGCAATGTGGGAGACCTGGGTTCAATCCCTGGGTTAGGAAGATCCCCTGAGAAGGGTATGGCCACCCACTCCAGTATTCTTGCCTGGAGAATCCCCCTGGGCAGAGGAGCCTGGTGGGCTACAGTCCATGGGGTTACAAAGAGTCGGACACGATTGAGTGACTAAGCACAGCACAGGCTAGATAGAATAGGAAACTCATGTTTATTCTCATGTTTTCCACTTTGCTCTTGTCATCAACAAGCACTGAATTTTAAGCTTATTTTCTATGATTTTCCTCAGGTGAATTTTTCTTTTTTTGATTATGGGTTTTTTCTGTTTTCAATGTATTCATTCATCTTTTAACTTTATTTATGCTTTTACTTCAAGTCATTTTAATCAGTTGGATATATATTATATTTTTTTAGGAGAATGAAGGTTTTGGGTGACCCTACATCATTATTTATTAGGGTATTTAAGAAGAAGACTGCTTAGACTTCTTTGAATAGTATTTTTTCTCAGTGACATTAAAGTAACACTTTATTACCCAAACATAATAGAAATTAATCAGAGAACTATTAGGGCAATTTTTGTGGTAGTAAGTGGGATTTCTTGTTACTTGGCCCTTTGTATAATTACTGTCTATATTATATATATATCCATTTTATATTACTTGGAGTACCTTTTGAGTATTTTCTAGGAATAGGGACTGTAACTGCAGCTTTGCTTTTTGATGATGTAAGTCCTGTCGGCAGTGCTCAAGAATGTGATACCTTCTTCCCGATTACTTCATTATTTTGGGGGAAAATGCAATTAGATTATTCTAGTGACTGCTTTGGCATAACTCATATGACCAAATGTCCAGGGTGGAGAACGAGGACTAGTTTTTTTTTTTTTTAAGTTATCATTTGTTTATTTTACAACTATGTAAAAAGTTAAATGTTATATCCACATTGTGTCTTTATAGTTTATTTTCTTTATTATTGCTTTAAGCTCTTTTTTGTTCTGGTAT
>SJXQ01010546.1:499620-652804 GCA_006408695.1 Aepyceros melampus | reverse complement strand
TGAAATGTACATTGAAATGTGCAATGTTTGTATAATATTTATATATATATAAATATATATATGTATATATGGAAAGGAGAGAACCATATGGATGAAATGTACAATATGGGGAATACAGGCCTAGGGTTTTTGTTTTGTGTTTGTCCTGGGCAGCCCTTATCTTTTTGGTCAGACTTCTGACTTTATCTGGAAGTCAACTGACTTCAGGATAAGGTGGTTCTCCCTTTCCCCAAGAACTGGAATAAGAAACAGGGGGAAAAAAAAAAAAGAAAAAGAAATTGAGAAAAACTAAACCATAATCAAAACAACTTCAAATTGGGTTTGAAAGTCAGTTGGGAATTATTTGCCTGTTGATATCAAAGTCATCCCTTCCTGTTTGGTTATAAATCAATTTCCTGTTGCTGGGTATTTTGAATGAGTAGAATTAGTGCCTTCACAATAGGCTTAGATCTCTTGCAGTTTGATATTTCAAGTGTTTTTCAGGGTGAGTCAGTGGGGAGTTTGAGAGCAGATTAGGGCAAGGTAGCTACTTCCCCTCCTTTGTGCTTCCTTAGCGCTTGTCTCTACTGCAGCTCTGCTGCCCTGTGCTAGAGCATCTTGTCCTATTGAGTAGGATCCTGCCTTAGGCATCTCAGGGCTTTCAGCATCCGGTGGCTGAGTAATGCAGGCAACTGGGAGTCCTTTCTTGGCTGCTTTCCATTTGTTATGAGCTGTAATTACTCTAAAAATAAGCATATGTTACCAGAAGTTACTGGAAGGCACAGCCGTCTAAGGCCCTGCAAATGTTCACTTAACCAGTTAGCCGCTTGGAGATGTATTGTGCATATAGTTCTATTCATATGAACACTGGCTTAGGAGTCAGAAGTCTTGGGTCTGAGTCTTTGCTTCACTCTTCAGTAACCATCTGTACATGAGCAGACCACTTACTATCTGTAGATCCCAGCATTTTGATTTACAAAGTAAGGCTAATATGTGCCCTGCCTACCTTGGAGGGCTTTTGCCAGGAGTAATATTAAGTAGTGTATGTGTGAAGAATTCCCAAGGCTGAAAAATAGATCCTATGTGACATTTGTCGTTCTTAACTAACCAAGGATTAATGGAAATTTGATTAGATCCAGAACTTTTATTACTGGACTCATATTTTAATTTTATGATCAGTGATCACACTATAGTTATTAACAATATTGTGACCATTTCCAGGAGTTAATTGTAGTTGAGCCATTATAGAGAAAAAGCTGTTCAGTTAAGCTGGTTTTATGTTGTATATTCCCACATGGCAGAGGGATCTCTCTGGAACCTCTTTTAGAAAACACTAATCTGATTTATGAGGGTTCTACTTTTATGATTTAAAGACCTTCTAAAACCCTCATCTCCTATATTACCTTTGAGAGTTAGGATTCAACATATGAATTGTAAGGATGGAGGGGACAAAGGAAAGGGACACACATTTAGACCATAGAAATCAGTATTTTAAAATCTAATTTAGCAATCTTTTGCTGCAATCTTTCTTCCATTGACTATATATACTGATCTTCCCTTTCCTCTTTGAAACCAGCTTTTTACCATTCTGCTTGTTCCCTAATTAAGCAGTTAAATATTTTGACATTTGTTCACTATGTATTTTAAAGATAATCTTGTTTTTAACTCTTCAACATTCAGACTGTGACAAAAATGAGAACCTAGAAATAATATATACTGTGGTTAATCTCCAACCATCCTCCAAATAGATTTAGTCCACGACGTAGCTGTTATAATATACAATTAAACTTTAGAAAGGGCTTCCCCAGTGGCTCAGCGGTAAAACATCTGCCTGCAATGCAAGAGACATAGGAGACGTGGTTGGATCCCTGAGTTGGGACGATCCCCTGGAGGAGGGCATGCCTACCCACTCCAGTATTCTTGCCTGAAAAATCCCATGGACAGAGGAACCTGGTGGGCTACAGTCCATGGGGTCGCAAGAGTCAGATCATGACTGATTCTTGGTTGCTCATACACACACACTCGCACTCACAAACTTTAGAAAATTAGACTCCTGTAATGACAATAATTTAAGGATAATGTTATGGAATAATGTTAAGGAATTTTTTCTTAATTGACCTTTTTTGGGGCTGTGTGGCATGTGGGATCTTAGTTCCCCAATCAGGAATGGAACCTGTGCTCCCTACAGGTGGGAGTGTGGAGTTTAACCATTGGACCACTGAGGAAATCCCCTGTTAATTGACTTTTTGATGACAAGTAGGTTTGATTAGAGGGTAGTTAACTATTCTGATAGGATAGTTTATAGGAGCTCAATACTTTCAGACATTTGATCCCATTGGTTCTTTATTGTCAACCCTTATCTCAGAGCTTCTGTTGTTTGTTTCCTTGATATGAATGTATTCTGAGCATGATTCTTACATTTTCCAGTCACAGACAGTGTCCTTGGTTACAAACATTAACTCAACATTATGAGGCAGGTACTATTATTAACATATCTACTTTATAAATGAGGAAAACACAGTATGATAAGGAATTTACCCACAGCCATCAAACTAGTAATTGAGAAACAGAGATTTGACTCAGTCAGGTTTAGGCCAAAATTCACCCACTTAACCTTGCTTGAGCATAGAGCTGCCTGTCAGTTCTGGCTTTGCAAATAGAGCTCACTTAACCTTGGCTGCCAGGAGGGAAAACTGAGGCCCAGGAGGGCCCAAGCAATTTGCACACTGTTCATTAACTAATTAGTGGTCATTGGATAGTTAAGTATTTATTGAATGCCTGCTGTGTGTACTGTGCTATTTTAAGTGGGGGATGTTAAAGAAATCTAAAGCTAGTCCTTAGGAGTTTACAGTTTAGTTAGGGGTATGGAATAATTTAAGAACTGGTGTGATCGGTGATGCAAATACTTTTTTCTTGGCTGCATTGCACAGCTTGCAGTACCTTAGTTTCCCTATCAAGGGATAGAACCCACACTGTCTGCGGTGGAAGCACAGAATCTTAACCACTGGGCCACCAGGGAAATCCCAAATATTTATTATTTTAGAATAATAAGTAATTGTTTAGAGAAGAGAAATATCAGTATGAACAAGAAACTTGAATAGACTTTTAGAAAGTTGAGTTTTAACCTGGAAATGCAATCCAGGTGAAAAGAAAGTCTGTGAGGTCACAGAGATGGAGAAATTGCATCTAGCACAATGTCTGATACATAGTAGATGTTCAATAAATTTAATTTGCTTGACAAATGAATCTCTTTCAACACATTTATCTTCCCATTTGCCACTGTGTCTAGTCTGCTGTTGAAGCTGAAATAAAATTCTCAGCTTATGTGTTTCTGTTCTAGAGTTTCTACTGGTTCTTTCTAAAATTGCACTATGGTACCTCATACTACTGTCTTTAACCCTTTCTCTGCTTTTTCTTTTTTTTACCTTTGCACTTACCATGTTATTTACTTACATAGTTTATTTTGTTTCTTGTGTTTTTCCCTCTGTTAAATGGACTGGAATGGGTGAATTTAACTCAGATAACCATTATATCTACTACTGCAGGCAGGTATCCCTTAGAAGAAATGGAGTAGCCATCACGGTCAACAAAAGAGTCCAAAATGCAGTACTTGGATGCAATCTCAAAAACGACAGAATGATCTCTGTTCGTTTCCAAGGCAAACCATTCAGTATCACAGTAATCCAAGTCTATGCCCCAACCATTAACGCTGAAGAAGCTGAAGTTGAATGGTTCTATGAAGACCTACAAGACCTTTTAGAACTAACACCCAAAGAAGATGTTCTTTTCATTATAGGGGACTGGAATGCAAAAGTAGGAAGTCAAGAAACACCTGGGGTAAGAGGCAAATTTGGCCTTGGAATACAGAATGAAGCAGGGCAAAGGCTAAAAGAGTTTTGCCAAGAGAATGCACTGGTCATAGCAAACACCCTCTTCCAACAACACAAGAGAAGACTCTACACATGGACATCACCAGATGGTCAACACCAAAATCAGACTGATTATATTCTTTGCAGCCAAAGATGGAGAAGCTCTATACAGTCAGCAAAAACAAGACGGGGAGCTGACTGTGGCTCAGATCCTGAACTCCTTATTGCCAAATTCAGACTTAAATTGAAGAAAGTAGGGAAAACCACTAGACCATTCAGGTATGACCTAAATCAAATCCCTTATGGGACTGGAATGCAAAAGTAGGAAGTCAAGAGATACCTGGAGTAACAGGCAAATTTGGCCTTGGAATGTGGAATGAAGCAGGGCAAAGGCTAATAGTTTTGCCAAGAAAATGCACTGGTCATAGCAAACACCCTCTCCCAACAACACAAGAGAAGACTCTACACATGGTCATCACCAGATGGTCAACAATGAAATCAGACAGATTACATTCTTTGCAGCCAAAGATGGAGAAGCTCTATCCAGTCAAGAGAAACAAGACCAGGAGCTGACTGTGGCTCAGATCATTAACTCCTTATTGCCAAATTCAGACTTAAATTGAAGCAGGTAGGGAAAACCACTAGACCATTCAGGTATGACCTAAATCAAATCCCTTATGATTATACAGTGGAAGTGAGAAACAGATTTAAGAGCCTAGATCTGATAGATAGAGTGCCTGATGAACTATGGACTGAGGTTCATGACATTGTACAGGAGACAGGGATCAAGACCATCCTCATGGAAAAGAAATACAAAAAAAAAAAGCATTAAAGGTAGACATTGACTTTTTTTCTTTTAGGCTCCCCTTGTATTGTTTTACACCTTTTCACTTGGTTGTGATTGGGTTTTACTTAGCCCTGGGCTTCACAAGGTAATCAAGTTTACTCCACCCAGATGTTTCTGGTCTGCAGTGCAGGAACGCGGCAGGGACTCAATATGACTTAATCATTTAAGAATGTGATGAGCCCACTGAAAAATTCTTCCTAAAAAAAGCCAGACTATCCCAGAAGCTTGTTTCGAGGGCAAACTCCTGTACTCAGGAGGAGGAGGAAAGACAATTCTGTGAACATGAAGGCTGTAGTCCCCATTCTGATTCCAAGGAATGCTGGGGGGGGGGGGCGTGGAGAAGGGGAGAGAGAATGCTCTTTTCGCTTATAATAGCTTTGAGGCATCCCAAGCGCAAAGCAGAACTGCATTGCTAATAATGTATGAAAGGACAGTACAGGGCTTGGGAAAAGGGACTCTTTCTCATTTGAGCAGAGTAATCAAATACTGTGTGAATGAACACAGGGGACCCTCCCTGGTAGAAGTCAACTCCAGCACCTGCGCAACTCCCTTGAGTGACAGCTCTGGGGAGTGCGAGTGCTCCTCTCAACTGGCACACCACCTGGGCTCTGAGAGCTCAGAGACTGGCAGTGGAAGGGCCCTTGATGGTGGATGCTGTGTCATCAGAATGGCATCAGAGGCTCCAGTGGGAGCCAAAAGCTTTAGCTGCCAAGGGAGTGAGTTTGTTGCAGTGTCAGCAGCTATACGTGATGCTGATGGCTTTGGCAGTGGCAGAAGAGTGCATCCTTGACAGTTGGCACCAGCAGCAGTGGTCAGCTTCTCTCACATGGCTACGAGGGCTCCAGAAGCCATAGTTTAAAGGGACAGCTTCCCTTAGATCAGCTCTTTCTTTTTATCTTTGAACAAAAGTGATCTGACTGTATCAGATGACCGCCTAAGCCCTCAGAAAGACATCACTGAACGATGAACTCTGAACAGAGGGAAACACAAGCAGCGGCACATCCGAAGTCGCCAAGGGCAGCACAAGGACAGTGAGAGATTCATGATGAAAAAAACCATCTCTGGGCCAGCCCTGCCGAGGACTGGGCTCCGGTGCCGACAGAACTCTTACATCTGTGTGCTTAATCGCTTAGTTGTGTCTGACTCTTCGTGACCCCGTGAACTGTAGCCCACTAGGCTCCTCTGTTCATGGGATTCTCCAAGCAAGAATATTAGAGAGGATAAGCATTCCCTTCTCCAGGGGATCTTCCTAACCCAGAGATGGAAACCAAGTCTCCTGCACTGCAGACAGATTCTTTATCATCTGAGTCAATAGCATACTTGAAATACGAATGCTAGACTCCTGCTATCCCATTTCACTAACTTAATGAATTATACATGCCAGGAAAAATTAAAAGCACTTCAAACACCCTGAAATATTTTGGATCTAATTTTTCTATCTCTGTGCTCCCTACTTCCTTAAGAGCAGCGAAACCAATGGAAATACCACAAAATGTATTAATTATAAACTACGTGCTTATAAGACTCCAGATTTCTCAAGAACAGAACTTAAAATCACAAAGAAAATGTTAGCTTTCTTAAGATTAGCAATAAAGGACAAGGCAACCATATGTTGGTATTGAGTCATGGAGTAAAAAGAAGTTTCCTGCAGGCATAGGGTATCTGCTTTAATACTCTGTAAAGTGTTATCAGCAGAATAATTACTGCTACAAGGTTCATAAGAAAATAAGCACCAGACCTGGGAGCACAGAAAGTGAGCCACAGGACTGCCACCCATGGGAACCAGCTGGGGACCAAGATGCCTTCTCCAGACAAAAAGTCAGTCTTCTCTCTGTAGCAAGCTGTCCTTGTGCCATCAGAATGCACCCAAGAGGTCTGTTACTATTCATTGATTTCCCCTTCCTTTTCCCTCATCTAATCCCAGACCTTAGAATGCTCTGAGAACATACATTTCATGACCAAAAAAAAAAAAAAGAGAGAGAGCGCTTGGAAAGCTACTGATTTTGGGTGTAATTACACAGCAAGGTAATGACAGGACTCCTCTGAGCTTCTAGAAACAGAAGAGGAGAGAAAGCAAAGACTCTGGAATCTCTATAGGGTATAAATATCCCCAAATATGATTTGACATAGACTGAAAAGTCATTTAGGACATTTCTTTCTCTACTCAGCAAATGCTCATTATCACAAGGAAGCCTGCCACCCCATTATATACTAGGAATAAGAACTCATAGGATTCTGGTTTTTCACTAAAGGGAACTTCAGGACTTTTGACTGTTCAAACTGTGCCAGATTATGGAAAAGACAACTTGGTAGGTGGTCAGTATTGCAGTCATAAGCATTTTGATTTTGGAAAAATCAAATGTAGGTAAAAAGAATGAAATAGTAATATACATTTTCACCAAGGCTATGATAGCTTTCACTCTGTAAGTCAAGCAGGTCAGAAAAAAACGTCATCAAGTAGCTGTCTTGGGGGTAGTCAGAAGTTTGCAACTGTGTACGTGGAGGCTAGAACTGAGATTCATTGTGCCATCACTTACTGATTGTAACTTTATCATCTTTCAAAAAGCCTGTGGATTACTAAACCACCCAAACTTTGATCCACTATGTCAACCAATCAACCAATAAGAACTGAAAGAAGTACTTCATTTATATAACCATACAGACTGGTAATATATACAGATACCTAAGACAATCAGCAAAATGTAAGCCTATATAAGAAGTCTTCAAATATCAGAAAGAAGACAAAGAGGTTTCCTCAGAGATACATAAAAACACACATATATACAATTAAGACATAACCTCCTCCCATTCTTTTCTTTTCTTTAATTTCATGTGAACCCTTCACTTAAAAAGTAAAAATATCTAGATTCCCATTCTATTTAAATACATTCAGGCAAAGCTCTGGGGAAGATTTCCAGGGAATTAGATTGCTTTGAAATTGGCCATGCATTAAATAAAGCTTTGTCTAACAAAAGTGAAAGAGTAACTGATGGTATCTGTACATTCACTCTGCACAAGGTTCCTATGGCTCAAAAGCATTACTTGAAGACAAAAAACAAATCGTATTCCAGCTCTGGAGACTCACACTCTGCCTCTGCCAGAAGCCCTGACGGCTCAAACTCTCTCTGAGGGCCAACCATCTGCTTCCTGAAGAATCTGTAATCTACCTTTTCCATTAGTTCCCCCAAGGTTCTCCTCCTTTACACAAGCGCCCCCCCTTCATTCATTTCACTGTGTTCACCTTTCATCTGTAAGAGATTCATTCCTGATAAGTGTGCCAGGGTTCACTGTAACATCGAAACCAAAAAGAAAAGTGAAGCATTGCATTTTATAATGAAACAAAAACTCCAATTCTCAGAGTCTACTCAGCTAGAACTAAAAGCCAATGCGGCAAGAGATTCATTCCTGAGACCTGGCTTCTGTTCACATCACCTGCTTCAGTGTACTTCAATCCCACTTTTTCTTCTGTGTCCTTTGTCTTCGGTGGTGGCCAGACAGCCTGGAGTCTGCCAGGAATCCTATCATCCTGTTCAGTGGGGCTGTGGCAGGCTGTGGGAAAAGTGGGCAGAGAAAAGTTTAAGTTCAATAAAATGTGACCAGAGCCAACTAAACCCTGAGAATGCACTCACTCCAAAATGAATTCTAATTGCCAGTTGCATATTGCTCTCACTCGCTGCAACTGAAACAACTCACTACAATAAAATCCTTTTCCAGAAACGTAAAGTGATCAGCTGGAGTGGAAAAATGAAACAACTTAAGACCAAGTATTACACAACCTTCAATAAGTGATTTTTAGCATGTAACTCTTTTTTAAAAAACCATAAATACACTTTGAGCTGAAGATACAAATGTACTATAATTTGGTATATTTATAGGTATGTTTACAAATATAGCCCAAACAACTCCAGTGTTAAAGATATAAACCAGCTTTGCACTTTCCATGAACATTAGTTCTAGGTCAAGATAACACTTCTCTAAGACATTCACATTGATCAATTCTTTTTTTTTTTCTTTCCTACAAAAAAAAAAAATGAATGAGATGGCTTTCACATTCAAGCTATTTTTACAGAGGTTGATTTTACAACCAGAAGAATGCTATATTATATTTAGTTTTTAACTGCAACCCAAGCTAATTTTTCTAAAGACCTTAAATTTAACATTTTAACTGATCAAATGTATGAGGGAATGATAATTATTTTTAAGGTGAAACTAAGCAAAAAATTCTACTCACTGCCATTATGAACTTTTAAAATCCACTGAACAAGTGCTTGCTAGTCCTTACAAATTTCCTGAATACTTTTTTAAACAATTGTAACAGTTTTCACTAATTAGATAGTTACCATGTGCTAACTTCATTTATTCTTCACAACTACCATATAAAATAAAGGTTATTTTCATCATTTTGCTGATGAAGAGATTGAGGCTCCGAGAAGATCAAGGTCACCCAACCAGTAATTGGTGGAGTTAGAATTATAACCCAGGTCTCATTCTAAACCCAGTCCTCAATCAGGATGGCTTGTAACCAACACAGAACATTTTAATCACATCACAAACATGTATTTGGCCAGTGACCAATTTTCAAAAGAAAAATACAGTTTTCACAGAGGTATAATTAAGTGGGAAGGAAGTCTGGGCTATATTTCCATATTGCATTGATTCTGATGCTGCCTGGTTTTTAGAAGCACATTTACTACCAATGCTTAAACTCAGAGTGACAGTTTCCCTTTCTGATCTGCACATCTTTACTTAACACCTTTCTTACAACAACCCAGAGAAATATAAGAAAGGAAGAAAATGCTCCAACCCCAAAATGCTGTCCAACTCCAAACTCCTTATAAGGACCACTTGATTATATTATCTCTCACCTAGAGGAAGGTCCCTAAGAGCAGGTAATTTGACAGGAAGCGTGAGAAGAAACATGGCTGCATCACACTTTATGACAAATCACAGAACCCAACTGCTACCTACGCTTTTGGAATCTGAGGGGCCATCCGCAGGCCTTGACCTTGACCGCTCAAACACCGCTCTCAGGGACTCCTTCTCAAGCCTCATCTTGCGCTTGAGAGCTTCCAGCTCAGAGGTGTCAGCCGTGGTCCCCTTTTTGGGCGGACGGATGAATAAGGCTTTGAAGGCCTCCAAGGCAGTCTCTGGCGGCTTCGGCTTGACCTCTCCTCCCTGGGTTTGGGCTTCTCCAGGGTCGCTCTGGCTCTCCTGGGGTGTACCACAGCCCATCTCTTCCCCCTTGGGCTGTTCAGGGTCTTCCGCCTTCGGTTCGGCTTTGGGGACATCAATGTTGAGCAGCTGAGAGAGCTGCTCCAGGAGAGTGGGAGTGGCCTTGGGGTAGCTTGATTTCTCTCCCGTCTTCACTGCTGGAGGCCCTGCCTGTGCTAGGGACCGCTGGACTGGGTGGGTCAACTTGAGCAAAGCCAGGTCCCCATCCTTTGGTTTAATTTCAGTGATGGTCTCCCCACCCTCAGTCGTGGCTCCCTTCTTCAGCACACGAAGCCCACTGAAGAAAGCTGGAAGCTGGAAGGACTTCTCTCCAGGGGCTTCTTTTTTAGAAGAGGTGTTCTCAGTGACACCAACACTGAGTCCTGGTCTACTGCCACAGGCGGAGCTATGGGGCCTTTTCCTCCTGCTTCTCGCTGGCAGGGGCTGTGCTCTGTCTGAAGGCCGCCTTTGTCGGGTTCCAACTTGCGGCTTATCTCCTGCAGAGTTCTTTGAGGACTTTCTCCACTGAGCTCTGCATCACCCCTGTCACCAGAGGCGGTGTTTTCCCTTTCATCTCCTGGCTTTTCTTGGGGCTCCTCGGATCGCTCAGATAAAACACCACCAGGGGATCTGGGGCTATTGGTCTTGCTTCCCTCTTCTGGTTCCTGGCCTCCATCCTCAGAGTCAGAATCACTGGTGGTGTTCACCAGGGTCCCTCGAACCAAAATGACATTGTCTTGGTTCACATTCAAAGCAGCAAGTGGAAGCAGCTCTTGTCCCGGGAGAGAAATCCCGACCTCTGCTTCTCCTCTAGGACTTCCCTCCGTCTGCGTCTCCACCTCTGTCTTCCCATCATTTCCATGGTCAAGTGGAACCTGAGCCTCTGCCTCCTGCAGATCCGACCCACTACTGGGCTCCACCACTAAATTATGGAAGGCTTTCAGCACCGCGTCTTCCTCTTCGGGTTTCACAGATTCCAATTTACTCGTGAACCCAAAGAGGGATTTCATAGAGAATTTGGTAAGGATCGACAGCGCCGGGTCAAGTCCAGCTTCAGGCTGTACTGGTTTCGAGCCATCACTGCCATTCAGAGCGTTTCCAACTTCCTCCATGTCCCAGCAGTGCCCTGGGTGGCAGTTCTCACTTCTACCTTCCCCTGCTCTCTCAGTTTCTGCACTCCATCGGCTCTTAACTTCCAGAACGGAGAGCAACAGGACCGGCCGGTGGACTCAGCCGCAGCGCGAGCACACTTGGCCCGGCCCTGGTCCCTCCCGAGCCCTCCTTCCGGTTTGCGCGGGGATGGGGCGCCCCGGGCAACTGTAAAAAGTCCGCGGGGCTTTTTGCCCAGACGCAGCTGAGGCTGCGCACCTTACTACACCCGGACTGGGAGGCTGCTCCTCGGGACTTCCGTATTTATTCCCGGGGACAAAAGGCTTTTTGTCGTAGCGAAAATCAGCCTGCCCCCACTCATCCCAGCCCAGGATTTGCCACGAGCTCCGCCCTAGTGCCAGCGGTTCTCCTGGTGGCTTTCAACTTCCTCATTGGTGAGCAAGGGAGGCTCCAGAGAGTGCTGAGCGGGCAAGCTGTTCCTGACAGCTTTCAACCACCCCCCCCCCCCCCAGCAGCCCAGGAAGTTCACAAATGAATCAGCAGAAAATAACTGAAATACTTCTTGCCAGCTCTTTTGGCAACTAAATCACGGTCAGAAGTCTGTGCCATCCAAGCAAAAACAAAAACAAAAACAAAACTGGTACTGCACACAGACCGACAGCCACTTACAAAGCCCGAAGCAAAGAAATATTTAAAAGTAAAGAAAGAAATAGATCATCTCAAAGTGCCAAGGACTCGCAAAAGCAGTTAATTTACTACCCTTGAAGCTTTTTCTTTTCTTTTTTTTAAGTGCTTTCTTCTGCTTCCCTGCAGGTTTCATCTGGAATGCAGATTTTAACTTCCAGGGAAGGAAAACCAACAGGACTGGTTTCAGATTACTGCTGTTTTAGCTCTGCCCTGCTGTCATAGTGTTCTACAAACAGGTACTTAGGCAAGCACGCCCACCACGCCCACTGTCCACCAGCCTCAGGGTGGTAGAGTAAACAGCCCCAGTCAGGGAGGAATGATAACCCTCCACTCTCTTGGGCTAATCTTGGGCTTCTGTTCAGCAGCTCTGACTTCCTAACTTTCTTAGGAATCCTGCTGGCCAAAGGGCACCCCTCTGTGCCTCAGCCATCCAACCAACAAGTTGAAACTTAGCATGGTACAAAGTAACACACAACCTGCCTTGTTAGGCAAAGCAATTCATTAAAAAGATCCCCAAGGTGCCACATTCCCCTAAAGGGAAAAACATCTGAAGGGTCTCCATCAGGGCTCTGTCACAGACCCATTTGCCTAAAACAAAAACAGGAAAGACAAGACCACCACCAAATCAACTCAGTGTAGTTTCCAATGCTGTACAAGCTGGGAACCTGGCAATGAAGGACATGGAAAAACTGCAGCTCTGTTTCCTAGCAGCATACCTGCCTCTTGGGGCAGCTTCCTGTTGTACCTGAAGGTCTCAGTGTTTACCAGATCCTATTGAGTCAGCAAGCATTTAGTAAGCACCTGGAATGGATAAGGCACTGTGTGGATCGAGGAGCCAAACTGGCTTAATAGTCATCATGGTTTAATAGTAATCACCGGCTCTCCGAACAAAGCTGCAAGAAGATTGAGCCCAAGTGTTAAATGCAAACAAATTTATTCTGCAAAACAGAAGCTGTAGCCATAAGCAAAACAGCTGTCTTGCTTTATCTGCAGTAGGGAATGGCTGTGGCTTCCACACTGCTAACTTGAATTGTGTTCTCCACTGAGAAATTCAGATCACAATAATAAATTTCCAGTGCAATGTGTTCAAAAGAAGCCACACAAAAAGCATACATATGATTAGAGCCCATCAACTCTTACAGGAAAATTAAAACCCTGCTTCCTCATCCCTGATTTGACCTTGTGTCTAAATGGATACTTTCCTGGTTGCTCCTGATCCCAGCATATTCTGAGATTATTAAATAGGGCATGGTTAATCAAAAGGCCACCACAACACTCAGGAAAATTCATTCGTGCCATTTAAGCCTCATAACAAGAGGCTCTCTAAATGAAATGCCTGTTGATAAAATCATACTTCCGCTTCTTCAGAACAGAAAAAGGAATCATTACATCAGATCATAAGATCAGTCTTCTGAAGAACCATGTAGACCAGTCAACATATGGGTGAGGGGAAGAGACATGGCACATATCTGTTGTTCTTTAACCTAGAAAGCTCCATTTTCTCAGACATAATTATTGATTTCCAAAATAAGTTGCTAAGCATTTTCAGCAGATGTGGGCAAAATGGGACATAAACTAGAAGGCTCTTCTACACTACAGCATGGAGTGGAAATACAAAGTTCTAGCACCTTCTCAATACCCACGGACATGGATACAATGTTGTGGGAATCTTGGGTCCCAGGGAGACAATTTGATTCCAGTCCCTTGGCTTAGGGTAGATAAGGTATTCTTAGGTTCATTTTAAAAATGAAGCAACCATGGCCAAGAGAATGCAACCAAGCAAAGGCGCACAGCTAATAAGTGGATGATACTAATAACACATAGCATTTATTAGGTGTTTACAAGCACTGTTCTGTTGCTCCATGTGTATTAACTGATTAGTACATCTAACTATGGGCTTCCCTGATGGCTTAGTGGTAAAGAATCCACCTGTGAAGCAGGAGACACAGGTCTGATCCCTCTGTGGGGAAGATCCCTCGGAGAAGGAAATGGCAATCCACTTCAGGATTCTTGCAGGGGAAATACAGAGGAATGTGGCAGGTTACAGTGCATGGGGTCACAAAGGAACTGAACAACTTAGCAACAAAATATCAACAACATCTACTATGAGATTGGTATTATTTTCTTTTTCATGTTTGGAAACAGGCATGGAAAGATGATATGCCTTGCTCATGTTCATAAGAAGAACTGGAACTTGAATCAAGGCAATCAGGCCACAGAATCCACAGTCACTCTTCTAAATTCTGAGCCCTGCTTCCCGCCATAATAGGACTCCACATCCACCTGCATCTTAAAATGTGCAGGCATGTCAGCCCGGTTAGGTGGTGGGGTCTCACTAGGGCACGTATTGTACCTTATCTTCTGAAATGTTACCGAAGACTGACTTCATGAAAAGGAAAAAATATGAGCAGGACCATTCTTTTCCCTTGTAAATTTAGAGGGGAAATCTAGACAGGCTACTTAGAAACATCAAGCAAAAATTCCCTAGCTGGCTTGTCTACTGGTCACAGACAAGACACATAATCCTCAGGACTCAAATTTATCAAGAGGCTTTTCCAGTTTACCTATACAATTCTCCTTCATTTAGGAAACTGAGCTATCACAAAGATGCATTCATCCAACAATCATTGTCAAGCACCAACTCTGTATGAGGCTTCCGGGACATAAAGATGAAGAAATTCCAGCCCTCCACCTTGATGAAACATGAAGTTTAATAGGGGAAATCAGCCAAGAAAGAGGTGATTCTTGTTCAGAGACTGTAACTTACTACTTTATACTCCAGACTCAGTTTAATTAGCAATAGGTGGACCTAAGACAATTTTGAATGAAAGCAAGTTATGACCATAAAAATATGAAGATAAGTAAGAAAGAGCAGCTAGTAATTTAAAGAAATTTTTTGAACACTGACTCTTTCAGGACACTCTTTCTCATGACCATGAGAAATGTTACAACATCTGGTCATTTAGGGAATGGAAAAATGTTTCGGACCATAGTAGTTTTCAAATAAGCAGCCTACAAGTCTGATCTTAGTTGGGCGGTCTTGAAAAATTCATCCATTTAATGCTCTAACATTCTCAGAGGGAAAAAGAATCATCTCCTTTGGACATTATCTTTGTCTTATTCTATGATACATGCTTTTAAAGTACCTATTATGCAAAAACAGCCAAGTAACAGCCAAGACTTTCTCCTTTACAACCTCACCTGATTCTCTTTTGCTCTAACCTCAAGATACTTAAGTCCTCTAATAGCTACCTGTGCAAAAGGCCAGATTACAAATTATCTACTTTGGACAACTAGTTGAAATAGACATGATCAATATCAGGTAGGATAACTCACATGTTGCTCTTTGTAACTATTTGTTACAAACAATGGGTACTCAGCTTGTGAAAACTGAATACAGGATTTATGTGGAGAATTTACTACTAATGAATTCTCCATGTTCCTCCCATCTCACCATCTTCTCAGATTGAGGCTGGAGCTAACTGAACCTCATGGCAATGAGAACATCATTCCAATAAACAACACCTGGCGAGATAAGCCTAAAAAAAGGTAATAAAAGAAGAAGGGATATCATCTCCTGGAAGTAGTAGAACCTAGCTTCTTGATTCTCATAACAACTAAAGGAATGAGCATTAAATTTTTTTCAAAATCAATTTGCAGAAATGGCGCACTGTCTAAAGCAAAAACTTCCTGAAGCCCCTTGCTCCCCACCTCACACACTCTTTGCAGCACTCTCCCATGTCACTCAGCTTAGAGAATTCCTTCCCACACATATTCTCATAAAACACTCTCCGAGCGCTCTCCCAGAAAGTCAAGGGAAAATGAGATTAATTTCAGGGTATTAGGCTAAATTTCTCATGTTTCTCCTTATCCAATATGCTCCAAGTTCTGGGCCTGATTTTCATGACTGCTTCCAACTTCTAGAGATTCAACTAGGTTCATGGAATGACTGCTGAAGAAAAGTAGAAGTTAAAATTAGTAAGAATATGTAAGACTGTAGAAATTATTTCTGTGGAAGAAAAGTGTTTAGAGCAATGGACTGGGAAAAGTAAGTAAACTGTGAAGAAAGATATGTGAGGTAATGGGTGGAGATGGGGCTTTGGAGGTTCAGGAAGCATGTTTTAAATAAGTGACACTTAACTAAGTGAGCTCTGAGGAAGTAACGACATACAAGGTGTCAGATGAAAGAAGTATAAGATAATGGAAGAAGACGGGTAGAATCAAATTGTTGGCAGGCTTAAGAGGACTTCAGAAGGACTAGAAATCAATCAGCTCAACATTCATGTTTTAGAGATGGAGACATTTGGAGTCAAGAGAAGCTAGCTAACTGTACCAGTTCACGAAGCTCAAGCACAACCACAGAATACAGCATCTTCTTTAAGTTCATTTTCCACATCTTGAAAATGGAGTTATGAGGCCAAACCCAGGCAGAACTGGAGGCCTCCCTAGGCTTCTCCTTCCATTTCAGGCAGCGCTCTGCCAGGCTTCACCATGCGAAATCCCTCTGCTATCTACTGCAGTGCTTCAAACAGCCCCTCTAGCTCAGCCTCAGAAAAGCTAAGCAGCTGTTTTCACTGATTGAAAACAAAACAGGCTGCACCTGCTGACAGCAACAACCGAACTCGGGGATTAGGGCCTTTTTCCGTCGAGCTGTCTTCGTGCTAAATATTTCTAAGACTTGTTCCACTGAGCTGTATTCAAAGTTTCTGTGGAAGTGGGTTGAATGTTAGTAACAAACATTCCCTTCTCCTCTGAAAAGGAAGAGGAGAGGCCAAGGCATACTTGTGAAGCGGTAGAAGAGTTAAGAACCTGGCCCTGGGTCCTGGGCTCACATCCTACCTTACTCCCGCAAGAAACTTGACCTTGGGAAGTTATATAAGCAAACTGTGTCTCAGCTTCCTCTCCTAAAACCTTTGGAATAGAAAGGCTCCTGTGTGGGTTGTTAGAAGGATTAAATAAATGAGTATGTGTTTTGCATTCCATCACTGCCTGACACAAAATAAGTCCCATATGGATGTGATGTTTTCAGAACAAAGGAACAGCTTTCTTAGGGGCATCAACTGATATCTAACAATGTTTTTTAACCTCGCCAATATGAAGCAAGTATTTACCCATGAAATGAAGGCCCAAGCAGGAAACGGCCCCGCCTAGCTTGCTCTTACCTATGCTCCCAGACAGAGGAGCCATTTGGTCTGAAAAAAAGATTATTCCCTATAGACTGTCGTTACTGTTGTTCAGTCGCTAAGGCATGTCTGACTCTCTGTGACTCCATGGCTGTAGCCCGCCAGGCTCTGCTATCCATGGGATTCTCCAGGCAAGAATACTGGGGAGGGTTGCCATGCCCACCTCCAGGAGAGCTTCCCAACCCTGGGATCTTCTCCTGCTTTGGCAGAATGTTTCTTTACGACCGAGCCACCAGGGAAGCCCTCCTTATAGATCAGTCAGTTCAGTTCAGTCGCTCAGCCGTGTCCGACTCTTTGCGACTCCATGAATTGCAGTACGCCAGGCCTCCCTGTCCATCACCAACTCCTGGAGTTCACTCAGACTTGCGTCCATCAAGTCAGTGTTGCCATCCAGCCATCTCATCCTCTGTCGTCCCCTTCTGCTCCTGCCCCCAATCCCTCCCAGCATCAGAATCTTTTCCAATGAGTCAACTCTTCCCGTGAGGTAGCCAAAGTACTGGAGTTTCAGCTTTAGCATCATTCCTTCCAAAGAAATCCCAGGGCTGATCTCCTTCAGAATGGACTGGTTGGATCTCCTTGCAGTCCAAGGGACTCTCAAGAGTCTTCTCCAATACTACAGTTCAAGAACATTAGTTCTTTGGTGCTCAGCTTTCTTCACAGTCCAACTCTCACATCCATACATGTTGGCAAAGTAATGTCTCCGCTTTTCAATATGCTATCTAGATTGGTCATAACTTTTCTTCCAAGGAGTAAGTGTCTTTAATTTCATGGCTGCAGTCACCATCTGCAGTGATTTTGGAGCCCAAAAAAATAAAGTCTGACACCGTTTCCCCATCTATTTGCTATGAAGTGATGGGGCCAGATGCCATGATCTTCGTTTTCTGAATGTTGAACTTTAAGCCAACTTTTTCACTCTCCTCTTTCACTTTCATCAAGAGGCTCTTTAGTTTCTCTTCACTTTCTACCATAAGGGTGGTGTCACCTGCATATGTAAAGTTATTGATATTTTTCCCGGCAATCTTGATTCCACCTTGTGCTTCTTCCAGCCCAGCATTTCTCACGATGTACTCTGCATATAAGTTAAATAAGCAGGGTGAGAATATACAGCCTTGACGTATTCCTTTCCCGATTTGGAACCAGTCTGTTGTTCCATGTCCAGTTCCAATTGTTGCTTCCTGACCTGAATATAGATTTCTCAAGAGGCAGGTCAGGTGGTCTGGTATTCCCATCTCTTTCAGAATTTTCCACAGTTTATTGTGATCCACACAGTCAAAGGCTTTGGCATAGTCAATAAAGCAGAAATAGATGTTTTTCTGGAACTCTCTTGCTTTCTCCATGATCCAGCAGATGTTGGCAGTTTGATCTCTGGTTCCTCTGCCTTTTCTAAAACCAGCTTGAACATCTGGAAATTCATGGTTCACATATTGTTGAAGCCTGGCTTGGAGAATTTTGAGCATTACTTTACCAGCATGTGAGATGAGTGCAATTGTGCAGTAGTTTGAGCATTCTTTGGCATTGCCTTTCTTTGGAACTGGAATGAAAACTGACCTTTCCCAGTCCTGTGGCCACTGCTGAGTTTTCCAGATTTGCTGGCATATTGAGTGTAGCACTTTCACAGCATCATCTTTCAGGATTTGAAATAGCTCAACTGGAATTCCATCACCTCCACTATCTTTGTTCATAGTGATGCTTCCTAAGGCCCACTTGACTTCACATTCCAGGATGTCTGGCTCTAGATGAGTGATCACATCATCGTGATTATCTTGGTCATGAAGATCTTTTTGTACAGTTCTGTGTATTCCTGCCACCTCTCCTTAATATCTTCTGCTTCTGTTAGGTTCATACCATTTCTGTCCTTTATTGAGCCCATCTTTGCATGAAATGTTCCTTTGGTAGCTCTAATTTTCTTGAAGAGATCTCTAGTCTTTCCTTATAGATAGGCCTACTAAATACCACGCCTCCCCATACCACATCTGTGCCATGAGTTAGTTGAGCTCCAGAGAAAATTCTTTCAAGGGGTCCCTCTGGGTGTTTCAGGGCCAGTGCTTTCTGGATTTTTTTTTTTTTTTTCTATGTGAAGAGAACAATTAGCTCGAAATGTTCCCAGGTGGCTACTATAGATGGCGACAAACACCTGTTTTTATTATAATACTTTTCCTCTGTTCCACGGTGATTTTTAAATCAGCTCAATAATTTCAGGGTGAAAAAAATCTATGAATTTGTATTTTTTCCAGAAGATCCTTTGCTTAAGAGTCTGTTGACACATGCTGATGCTGTGTGTTCCCTTAGCACTGAGACTTCCCTCCCTTTAGGGAAGGGTGTTCCCAGACAATGACTGGCCTGGGAGACCGCCCAAGGTGTCAACAGCAGAGCAAGGACCATTTTTTTGTTGTTGTTTTTAGGCCAACTCCTTATGCTTCAGAGGTGTACCGACTTCATTGAAAATGTCCTGACTCTTACAAATATAAAAATCAAGTTTGAAATAGTTATTGCATTACTGCTTAGGGTCTTGTGTGTGTGTGTGTGTGTGTGCATGCTCTTTGTGGACTGTAGCCTGCCAGGCTTCTCTGTCCATGGGATTCTCCAGGCAAGAACACTGGAGTGGGTTGCCAAGCCCTCTTCCAGGGGATCTTCCCAACATAGGACTTGAACCCGTGTCTCTGGCATTGTAGGTGGATTCTCTACCCACTGAGACACCTGGGAAGCCCGCTTAGGGTCTTACTCTCAGATATTTCTAATATTGATTCCAATAAGCAGAATCAAAGACTCTTTGGAAATGGACTCAATGTCCATGACAAAATAAATACTGTAAGGAAAAGGAAAGGCTGTGACTTGTGAAGCTGGAGAGGAAGGGAAAAAGAAGCATTCTTTAAGGTACAGAATTTCTTGGGACAGGTTTTTGAAGAGTTTTATATTTTTCCCAAATGACTAATAGTTTTGTCCCACAGAAATAACCACTACAGATGGCATGGGGTCCGTGGAGAAAGCATTTCACTGTGGCTAAAGTTGTTCATGATACAAGCTGTAGATACAGATCTGGACTCTAACAAACCGTGTGCATCTCTTGATGCTTTTATTCTCCTTCTTCCTGGGTATGAAGCTAGACAACCATCGGCTTCACTATAGCAAGGTATCTTTTTGTCCCTCCTTAGTTTTTAAGAAGTAAAAGTTATCTTGAGAATACTTGTTCCAACACCAAAGATCTAGTTATCAATTTAAAATATTTTTTAAATTTTAAAGGAGACAAACGAAAAATTAGAGAAGATGAGGATTTGCCCAAAACAAAACAAAGGTGGATAACAAAGACATGCATTAGGGACATGCGTTATTTTAGGGTGTCATTGTTCCAAGTAGGCACCATGTTAGGTTCCTTATGCAAGCTTTCTAGTACCTTAATCCTCCCAGTAACTCTAGGAGAAAGGTGTCAGTGACCCCATTTTATTAGTGCTGTTCATGGCAAGTTTCTGTAATGATGGAAAAGCCCTATATCTGTGTCATGCAATGCAGCAGATACTAGCGATAGGTGGTCTTTGAGCACTTAAAATGTTCCTAATGTAACTGAGGAATTACATTTTAAATTTTATTTCATCTTAATTGATAGCCATAGGTGTCTAGTGACTGCTGTTTGGTCACTGCTTCTGATGTTAACACCAAGGTTGAGAAAAAATTAGGACACTTCTAAGATTACACAACCGGTGAGTAGCAGAGTCAGGATCTGCACTGGATCAGCCTGATTCTAAATGTACCTTCTCTTCATTACAATAAGTCAAAGAACAGTAGAATTTTGTAGTAGTTCTCTTTCACACTGAAACATCAGAATGGGGGAAATATTATAGATGATCACCTGGTTACCAGACCCATTGGCCACTGCAGTTAGGAAGAGGTGGCAGAGAGCAGAAAGGACACAGAATCATTACTGATTCTTTGAAGTTAATACTCACATCATTTAGTCATTTTTAAAGAAAAATATGGAAACTGATGTAAAGGCGTTAAAATTACAAAGGAGAAAGTAAGCTAAGCATTGTCACAAAAGTGAAAGTGCTAGTTGCTCAGTCCTGTCCAACTCTTTGCAACCTCATGGACTATATAGCCCACCAGACTCCTCTGTCCATGGATTTCCCCAGGCAAGAATATTGGGTTGGATAGCCATTTTCTTCTCCAGGGTATCTTCACAACTGTGATCCTATTCTTAACCACAGTTAAGAGAGGACAAATCAAAAAAAGAGGGGAGCATAGCCATGGGTTTTAAGTGAAACACATTTGGGTTCAACACAGGATCTTACTAAAAATTACACACAAACTGTGACACTTAGGCAAGTTCTTTAGCCTATGAATCAGTATTTACATATATAAAATGGAAAACATATTTAACTCATAGGATTGTTCTAAGAATTAAATGTATCAATATCCCTAACCCAGTGCTTGCTCAGTTCACCACAGCCACTCAATAAATAGTGACCATTATTACTGTGGAACATGTATAGCTACAGAGATCAATAAAGTGGAAAAAAGAATCATATTTCGGTAATTTTGAAATATGTTGCCTCCATTTTATACACGATTTTAATTCGGGACTCAAACCAAACGAGTATATATAGTGCTACTGTAATTTTCCACACTCTAAGAATTATGATGAAATATTCTGGAGAAATGTTACAACAGTTCCTAGAATCACGGTCACTTACTTCCTGTAGCTCGAAAGGGACATTTATAATGCTCATACTCAGGACAGTTATAGTGCCGCAGTTCTTAATGAAATTCAGAAGCAATAATAATCATATATTAAGATGGCTTAATTAAAACATGTAAAAATCAAAAGGCAAGAGAAAAATAATCGGGTCATAAAACTGGAGCCTTATGTTAGCATAGGGCTTCCCTGGTGGCTCAGAGGTTAAAGCGTCTGCCTGCAATGTGGGAGACCTGGGTTCGATCCCTGGGTTGGGAAGATCCCCTGGAGAAGGAAATGGCAACCCACTCCAGTATTCTTGCCTGGAGAATCCCATGGACGGAGGAGCCTGGAGGGCTACAGTCCACAGGGTTGCAAAGAGTCAGACACGACTGAGTGACTTCACTTTCACCATGTTAGCATAGGAGTACTCTCAAACATTCTCTAGGCAAAGGCTTCTGTGTTTCAAATTCTAAATGGGTCACACTGTAATTTTTTAACCCCAAATTCCCATTTCTATCTTAGAAATGACAGAAAATAGTTTTCCGAAATTCACACATGGAACATAAATGATACATGTAGAGAGACTGGCTTTAAAGAAATAATGTGAAGCTCATTGTCTAAGCAATGCACACAAAACTGCAGTTTGGGGGGCAGAAAAGGGAGGCTTAAAAAAAATGGAACCCATTCTAAGGGAACAAAAAAGCAATCATTTGAATTTTAGAGAAGCTAAATGAAATATTTCAGTGCAACATTCCAATCATTTAAATAAAATTCACCTACACATTTCTCACCGATTTTATAAAACTCAGTTCTAATCTGTGGTCTTTCAGGGTCTGAGAGTATAAGTGTGTCTATGCAGACATTTCAAGACTCCAGTTTTATACAAACAGCTATTCTGTTTCATGTCAGAACAGCCAGAGGAAATGAGTACAAGTGTTAACAAGATTAAAAAAAAAAAAAGTGAATTTCACAATTCCATTAACCATGAAGGTATCCAGTGGTTAAGTCAAACTTACTCTTTCTGTTTTATAAAGAAATCTGGGACGTTACCAGGTTTGTTGTGATCTTGCCATTTATAGAGAAGACAAGTACATGTCAAGGGAAGTGTGAGAAATGGCCTAAGAACTGAGCTTTATGACTAGCATAGACTAGGGTTTCTCTTTAAATGTATACCAACCTTCCACATCAGTTGCAAAACTGAACTAATTTGAGAGATAATTGATTAAATTTCATGGGCTTTAGGAATAAAACCAGATAACTTTTTTTCAACTGCTTTGTCATGACTTAAAGTGCTGAGGAGTTTATAAGAAGCAAGCGTAATTTTCCAGTTCCATCAATAATTCATCCCTTCCAACTGTCCTTTTTGCCCGAATCATTTCTTGATCATTTATCATACAGCCCACAGATACACAATCTCTCTCTTTCACACACTCACACACAGGTACTCACACATGTGAATAAACACACTCCTCCAGAAAACAAACTAGTTGGCTGATTCACTTGCAAATATAAGCCCCATTGTCATGAACATGCTAATGGTTTGGGGAAGTCTGCCTGTGGCCTTTAGCTTTAAGCAGTAGGCTCTCACTGGCTTCCATGAAAGACGAGACCAAGATGTGGTCCTCTCCATGCGCTGTGTGAGTGCATGCATGCTCAGTCGCTTCAGCTGTGTCTGACTCTTGCAACCCTATGGACTATATAGCCCACCAGACTCCTCTGTCTGAGGGGTCTCCAGGCAAGAATACTGGAGTGAGTTGTCACGCCCTCCTCCAGGGGATCTTCCCGACCCAGGGATCGAAGCCACTTCTGCATCACCTGCACTGCAGGCAGATTCCTTACTGCTTGAGCCACCAGGGAAGCCCATGCACTGCAGAGACAGCATATCAGAGAGCCCTCTGCATTCATTCTCTGTGGTTGAAGCTAATTGGTGGCTGTGGAGTTTGTCTCGTAGGAGTGAAGCAATGTGGAGGGACTGTAATCTGCTCGTGTTCCCACCAGTGTTCCCCCATTAACTGGAAAGACCAAAGGTCTAAGGCATCAAGTGTTCCATGTGAGGATATGTTACAGAGTCTTCACTGGACTGAGTTCCGTGGAGTGATTTTGGTTGTGGTTTTAATTCTCAAGCCTTCTCACTGATTATGGGGGCTAACTCATATCTATACAGTAAATTTGGCTCTTCAATTAGAAACAAAACAGAAATAAACAAGCAAAGCATCCAACTACAGAGAGGTAGAGAGGCTTAACAGTTAAGCACCTGGGTCCATACTCGGACAGACTTGGGTTCAAATCCTTGCACCTGACTTTACTGAACCTCTCTCCTAACTTGTACAATAGGCACAAAGGGTGGTGACTGGCATTGAGCCAGTGATCAATACATGGCAGTTTTGTCACTGGTGTAGACACTTAAGGTTGGGTGTGGACTCGTAATTATATCCTTCTGTTCATCAGATTAACTACTTGGAACCCGATGCTGTGTCCTCCCCAGACAATGAACCCTGTTCAGCAAGGAGATCCAGGCCCCACAGGTAGGGTGACTGAGATGGTCCTTGGAAACCAGTGTCTCCAAGGAGAGTGCAAGGTCTGTGTTTTAAAACCTGCATGTGAAACCCTACTTTCAGAATTCATGCCACCAATACAGAATCTCGAGGACTGTTTACCTTTTCTGCTTTTCATACCTTGTGGCCCATCTCAGGCCACACCTCTATCAGCATCTTTTTTCAACCCTGCCCATATCCTTGTTTACACACATTTTACACAGTATCCTCCATGGTGAAAAGTCCTCTCAAATGGAATCTTTAAGAAACTGCACATGTAATAAGAAGTTAGACTCCATTTGCTCTCTAGTCTGTTCAGATTCAGTTGCCTTGACATGTCTGGCTCAAAGTGCACTAGAAAATGAGCAGCATAGCTAATGATAGAGTCCTATAGTGGAATTTAAGAAACTGCCCTTTAAGGCTAACTGTGTAATGTTCATGCGCAAAATGAGTACTCTTGGGTGACTGAGGATTTATCATGCATAGACACTACCTTAAGGCAATTCACACATTTGGTTTATTTGGATGGTGCTCCCAAGCTGATACCTAGGGTTGCCAGATTTAGTAAATAAAATACAGGACAACCAGTTAAATTTTAATTTCAGACAAACAATAAGTTTTCACTATGAGTATATCCTATATAATACTTAGCAACCTCATGACCTATAAGTGGAACTGACTGAGCAACGGGTTCTTTTGAGAACTTTCTAATCACCCAGAATGGTCTACATGGTTGGCTACAGCAAGATGACCACCCAAACAGAACCTCTCTACCTAACAGTCTGGCTGACATGCAGCCAAGTGGCACCATGCTGGCAGCACTGGTCACTTAAACACTGGAATATATACTGGCTGGTAAAAGATGCTGCTCAGAACCTCCCTGCCCTCTACCAGCTCCGCCTCCTGCCATTCTCCCAAGGGACCCTTGCACCTTCTCACAGTTCAGTAACTAAATGATGAATGTGGCAGGCAACAACATGGACGGACCCTGAGAACACTGTGCCAAGTGGAATGAGACAGAGAAAGGTGAATACTGTATGCTCTCATGGATAGGTGGAATCTAAAACTAACCACATTCACAGAGACAGAAAACAGATCGGTGGTTGCCAGATGAAGACAGAGGGAAATGGGTGAGGTGATCGAAAGGCACAGACTCCCAGGAAAGACTGTTAAGTCCTGGGGAGGTAAGTACAGGATGGTAGCTACAGCTAACAGTGCTGTATTGCACATTTGAAAGTTGCTTAGAGAGTAGATTTTGAAAGTTCTCATTGTAAGAAAAATAATTGTTAACTATATGAGGTGATAAGATGTGAAATTATCGTGGTGATCATTTTACAGTACGTATGTATATCAAATCACTATGTTAAACATCTAAACACTTGAAACTTATACAGTATTACATGTTAATTATACCTCAGTAAAATGGGAGGGGAAAAAAGGATAGCATTGGAGAAACAGAAGTGGTATGAGCCTTCAGAGTTAGGAGACTATAAATTTTGGTCTCGCTATCGGAGTGGTGACACTGTTCCTCATTTTAAAATAATAATTCACATTGAGAATATTAAGATGTCTTCCATTTAAATAATTGCCATTTCTTTCTTTACATTTCTTTTAAATAATTTCCACATCACATTGCTTAGGTTGATTTATACCCCTTTAATAGAAACAGGAAATTTAATATTATAACAAAAAGGAACTTTGTTTTATCTGTTCCTGTTCGTCCCATTCTGTCGCACACGTTTGATAAAGACACTGAGGCCCATGGAACTTAAGGCGGTACCCAGAGTCCCATAGCTAGTTAGTGGTTGAGTCAGCAGTAGAAGTGAAGTAAATGAGATTTCCATCTCCTTGTCCAAAGCAGAGGGGCCCAGATCTGACCCACTGCTTGTTTTTGAATGACTTCCTTAAGAATGAGCCTTACATTTTTTAATGGTGGAGGAAAAAAATCAAAGATGAACAATGTTTTCAATAGGTGAAAATTATATGAAATGCAAATTTCAGTGTCTACAGACTTTTACTGGAACACAGGCACACTTACTATGTATGTATACTTTTGTCAACAGAGTGGTGGCAATAGAGGCTGTATGGTCCCCAAAGCCTAAAATATTTCCTCTCTGGCTCTTGACTTAAAAAAAAAAATTAATCTGCAGCTAAATAAGGGCCTTAATAGCAGTCCCAGCCTGAATGCCTGGGGTCATTCTGATTCGTGGCTGCCAAATTTTCACCAATTAGTAAATGTTATAGCTATCACCCCTACATACTAATGAAAAGCTACATCTCCACTGAAAAAGGCTGATTAAAGTAACTTCTTGATGGTGACACTGCAAATCAGATTCAAAACTGAAAACAGAACAGTCCTGCAACATTTAAGGCTGATTAAAATATCATGCAGCAATACCCTCCTCCCTGACCTTAGTGTTCACAACCCCAGAGGAAAGAAGTCCTCTGAGCTGGTATGGTGATCAGTGCATGCATGCGTGGATGCTAAGTCACTTCAGTCGGACTTTTTGTGATCCGATGGACTGTAGCCCGCCCACTTGGCTCGTCTGTCGATAGGATTCTCCAGGCAAGAATACTGAAGTGGGTTGCCATGCCCTCCTCCAGGGATCTTCTTGACCCAGGGATGGAACCCATGTCTCATGTCTCCTGCACTGGCAGGTGGGTCCTTTACCACTAGTGCGAGCTGGGAATCAGTAACAAGATGCAAACTTTTACTAAATCAGTAGAACCCTCCTCCTGAATGGACATCTTACTAGAATAACAATATTCAAAACATAGGAATCAAACTGTAGCATCTAAGGAAGGAGGAGCTTTGGAGGTGGGGAGACTTATGGCCCAAGGCATAAAAACTGCTAGTGCAGAAAATAATCTAAAGAAACTATCCCAATGGTTAAAATTATACTTTAAAAACTAAGGAGCATGTAAACATTCATATATTTTATTGTGTGTTTATATAAAATTTACATAAAAATACATGCTATTTATATATGATATATGAACATATATGATATATGACATATGAATATATTTCCGAGAAGGCAATGGCACCCGACTCCAGTACTCTTGCCTGGAAAATTCCATGGACGGAGGAGCCTGGTAGGTGGGCTCTAGTCCAGGGGGTCGCTAAGAGTCGGACACGACTGAGCGACTTCACTGTCACTTCTCACTTTCAAGCATTGGAGAAGGAAATGGCAACCCACTCCAGTGTTCTTGCCTGGAGAATGCCAGGGATGGGGGAGCCTGGTGGGCTGCCATCCATGGGGTCACACAGAGTCGGACACGACTGAAGTGACTTAGCAGCAGCAGCAGCAGCAGCAGCAGCATACACAAACACATATACCCCATTAAAGGTCAGTTCAAGATATAGGCCTTGTTTATGTGATGATATGTTTCAAAAGCCTAAAGATACTTATAGACAATAAACCAAAGTTTATCCTAATATTGGCAGGGAGGGGTATAAGAAAAAGTATATATATGGTAGTGCTATTTATTTCCAAGTTGTAGTACTAATTCAAATTTTTTAAAAAAACAACTCTAACTCCAATAATAGAGAAATGATTAAATGAATTTTAGGATACAATGTTGAAGAATACTACACATTCACTTAAAATACATCCAGAGGAATTTGTAACACCATGAACAAGCAATGTAAGAGTAATAAGTAAAGGAAAAAAAAAAAAAGGTATAAAATCTATGCTTACAAGTTAAAAATAATCCCTCACTGAAAATAAGTCATACAGGGTGAAAAATACAAAGATAATTTATCAAAATTTTATGTTGTTGTCTTTGGTTGCTGAGGTTATGAGTTATTTCTTTCTAATTTAATTTCTTTCAATTTAACTACATACTTCAAATTTTCTAAAAGGATTGTATATGATTTCTATAATTGAAATAAAGTAAAATTAGGAAATAATTTAATTTACAGGGAAAAGGAAAATCAGGAATATATAGTTTAGCCAATGGGTTAAAAAACACATAAACTCAGAATTGTTTAAAAAACACAGAAGAAAAAGAAAGACTTTCAAGTTCATTTCAGCACTGTGACATGCCAGACCTCCTGCCGCAGAAAGCTCAACTTAGTCTGACCAGTAGATGTCACTGTTACACTTCTTGCTTTGAGTGTATCTCAAGATCCACAACTGCTTTTTAGATAGAGTGAGGTTTAAAAAAAAAAGTCAAAAGCCTCTGACTGTGTGGATCACAACAAACTGTGGAAAATTCTGAGAGAGATGGGAATACCAGACCACCTAACCTGCCTCCTGAGAAATATGTATGCAGGTTAAGAAGCAATAGTTAGAACTGGACAGAACAGACTGGTTCCAGATCGGGAAAGGAATATGTCAAGGCTGTATATTGTCACTCTGCTTATTTAACTTATATGCAAAGTACATCATGAGAAACCCTTGTCTGGATGAAGCACAATCTAGAATCAAAATTGTCAGGAGAAATATCAATAATTGTAGATATGCAGATGACACCACCGTTATGGCAGAAAGCGAAGAAGAACTAAAGAGACTCTTGATGAAAGTGAAAGAGCAGAGTGAAAAAAAATTGGCTTAAAACTCAACTTTCAGAAAACTAAGATCATGGCATCTGGTCCCTTCACTTCACGGCAAATAGATGGGGAAACAATGGAAAAAATGAGAGACTTTATTTTTCGGGGCTCCCAAATCACTGCAGATGGTAACCGAAGCCATGAAATTAAAAGATGCTTGCTCCTTGGAAGAAAAGTTATGACTAACCTAGATAGCATATTAAAAAGCAGAGACATTATCTTGCTGACAAAGGTCTGTGTAGTAAAGCTATGGTTTTTCCAGTAGTTATGTATGGATGTGAGAGTTGGACTATAAAGAAAGCTATGTGCCGAAGGATTGATGCTTTTGAACTGTGGTGTTGGAGAAGACTCTTGAGAGTTTCTTGGACTGCAAGGAGATCCAACCAGTCCACCCTGAAGGAAATCAGTCCTGAATATTCATTGAAAGGATTGATGCTGAAGCTGAACCTCTAATACTTTGGCCACTTGACGCGACGAACTGACTCATCTGAAAAGACCCTGATGCTGGGAAAGATCGAAGGCAGGAGGAGAAGGGGACGACAGAGGATGAGATGGTTGGATAGTATCACTGACTCAATGGACATGAGTTTGAGTAAGTTCTGGGTGTTGGTGATTGACAGGGAAGCCTGGCAGGCTGCAGTCCATGGGATCGCAAAGAGTCAGACATGACTGAGCAACTGAACTGAACTGAGGTTAAAAAAAAAGCTACAAATTTCCAGTTCATCTCATGAAGGGTTGTAGTTTTGACATCTCTCAGCTTCATTCCAAACCTCCTTTTACAATAACTGAGATGTCCAATGTTTTTCTAAAATGACATACAATGACTGTGGTTTTATGATTATGAAAAGTACAGGATTCTTGTGCTCTTGGATGCCTGTGAAAATTGTCACCCATATAAATATTACAGACCACAATTTGTCAAAAACATACTTCCGGGCTTAAAAGTAATGAATTGGAAGGTGTTAAATGATCAGGAACACAAAATTGTCAGTAAGTATTAAAGTTAATGGCAGGGGTGGGGGGTGGGGGGGGCGGTGAAGAAGCGTCTCTTGGATTCCTAAAGCTCACTCCCATCTCTGACAGAAAATGGGGAAGTGAAGCGGGGTGGTAACAATTGTGACAGTCTACAATGTGGAAGTAGGTAAAACCCAGCCCTCTGCTTTGTATAGGTCAGTCAGCGCTTCTGTGTCAATGAATCCGTAAAAGAATGGGAAAGAGAAGGCTGTTTTTTTAACAGGTCATCCAGTATTTGGCAGATTTCCTGCACACTGTTCACCTGTTATTTGAGTGGCTGCAGAGAAAGGAAGGTGTAGGAGTGTGGAAGCCAGGCTATTTGAATTTCACTGGAGGATCCAGATCGTATCAGTCAGTTACTGTATGTTCTCAAATTTTTAGAAAATTATTAGGAGTGGCAAATGGCACCTCCCACAATAAGGTTTAGGCCACAAGGTGATGTTAGCAGTGTACTCTGTAAATGCTCAGATATTTACATGACTATGTAAACACAGTCACTTTCTAGTGTACAAATTTGAAATCAGCAATGTATATCTGTTTTCTGCAGCTGATTGATTTTTAGACAATGACCCTCACACAAAAGACAGCTTTAGCAGCCTCGCAGACACACTTTATGTTAAATGCATATTAAATGAGTCTCTATTATATACAAAGAGTCATAGCACAGACACAAAGGTTTCTACTCACATGGAGATCCAAGTGCAATTCATTTCTGTTGGGTTTCTCTCTTTCCTCATGGAGCAGAAATGGACAGGCTGGCCCTGCTCTGTAAGCCAGGACCCATGCACCGCCATCTTTGCTGGGAAGGTCTTTAGCTGCTGTCTGCTCACTGAAGCCGTCCCGGGCAAAGCCCTCAGCGGAGATGCCTAGACCAAAGCAGAGAAGACCCTGAGTGACACAGTGGTGACAATACATCAAGCCAGCCATTTCTGGGGACTCCTATGTGGGCCACTGCATACCACCTCTTACTTCCCTTTCTAGGTTATATTTTTAGAGTTTGCTTTCCTCCAAAAGTGCTTATCTTAAGTACTCTTTCTGCATCACACTCAGAATGAATTAAAATATATGCCCTCATATCCAAGGCATATAAAAAATAAGTCTATTAGTTATACTCAGTGCTCCCTATTCCTGCTCACCAATCAGGCTATACAGATCATTCTCTTTCAGAACAGAATCAGAGGATGAGCTACAGGACAGAAGTCAGGGGTCCTGGACTCCTGACTTACAAGTTGGCTTTACTTGCAAAAGGTATCACCTGAACCAAGTCACTAGTTGTATTCTTCATGGGCAGGAACTGTATCCAGTTCATCTTCATTTCTGGAGATAGCTGGCCTTTGGTCAGTGTGTTGAATGAGTGACACCCATGGGAGTGCGCTACTTGGAACTCACTTTCCTATCTCCAGAATGAGAGTATTAAGCTAGCACTTCTTTGAACTATGTCAGGGTGATAATAGTCAACTATGTGTCAGGCACGGTTCTTAACCCTGTTCTTTGGTTTTCAAAATAACTCTATAGGTAGGTATTATTAGGGTTCTCATTTTAGATGGGAAAACTGAAGTGCAAAGATGTTCAGCGAATTGCTTAAGATCAGTAAATGATAAAGCCAGGAATTGAATCCAGGCCGTCAAACACAGGCAGGTGTGCTCTTAATGACTAGACTCCATGGTCTCCGCCTGACATTTTTGAGATGGCTATACCTGTCCTACAATAAAAGGACTTTGTGGTCAAGTGAGCATGTAGCTTTTATCCCCAGAGCTACGACTCACGTTAGCATACTAAAGGCCTTGAGATGTCCTTTAGCAAAGAAACTTAACTCTATATAATAACACTTTCCAAACTTAGTTGACCACAGAATCCAATTAGAGGGACACCCATTATACATGTCACAAGCCACCAGTGTTTCACTTGAATAGAGTTTGGAAACAACGCGATCACCCCTAATGTCCCACAGGGATCTCAGGTTCCTAGACCTCCTCTAGTTCCTGGTAAGCAAACTTGGCAAAATATTAAGCAACCAGCTGGAAGTTAAGAGTTTAGGCTCAGTGTACTTTTGCAATAGAGATGACAGCTGGATATGTGATAGGGTGTTTATTACACATAATCCTTGTAACAGTGTCTCTTTGGCAGAGACCCAATGCCAGCCAATGACTTCAGCCATGCTGAACACCTGACTTACAAGTAATCTGAGCCAAGAGTAGGTCAGCAAACAAAAGGACTGTGGGATAACACACTTCTCCTTTATATTAGAGTAGCATTTCAGGAGAAAATTTGGAAACACCCAAGGTTTGGCTTTCTTTTGCCTGTTGGGTCGGTTGGTTTCCAATCACACTTTAGAACTGAAAGATGATACAGGTCACAGTGTCTCTACAGTTGCCCTCTGGCAGGCTGTCCACAAAACACTGCAGTGAAAACCAAGGAAATGAAGGTCCAGGGCCTTGGGCATCTACGCTGCAGACATGTGCATTCAGAAGGCTGCAACTAAGCTCTTTCTTCACCTGAGTTAGGTGTCTTAGAATGAGGGTCTTTTCAGCAACTTTGGCCTCATTCTTTCCACAAGCCTCTTCCTACCTACTGTCTCCAGACAGACTTTCTTCTGGGGTCTTGTTGAGGGCCTCGTGTGCTATAGAGTGGCCCCAACTCCTGCTCAGAAGACAGGGAGGAATAATGCCTAAAAGAACCTCAGAGAGGAGACAGTCTACTAAGCTCCTCCTGTATGCTCATGGTGACCCCAATAAGAGGGCAGTGCCAGCCATGCTTTAAGAGATAGAGAGACTAAAGCGCAGGCCCCTTTTAATTTCCATTTATAAAGCTTATCCCTCTCCTAGAATATTTCTGTTTATATAACTTCTATTTATTTAGCTCATCCCCCCTCATTTTTAGCAAGAAAAGAGAAAATAAGCCTTTTAAAATTTATGGTGTACTCTAACCTAGTTCCTTTGTCTTCGAAATGTGTTCATTACTAATCATACCTCTCATTTCAAACCCCTCCACTTTCCACTTTTATTTTGGAATAGCTTCTGGCTTTGGGTACAGTTTACACAGATTGACAAAAACAACATATAACATGCTGTATACATCACAAAGAACATGCTGTGCAACACCTAAGGTAAGACATCTTGATCATCAAAGGCACATTGTCTGGTGAGTGGTTCATCATTTAGGTATATGAGAGTGGTAAATTCCCACAGGGATAAGGACCTCATGTCCTTAGATAAAAGACAGGCATTCGTGGAAATGCATCTACATGCCTTTCGTGGCTGTCCACCACTGCATGAAGCAGGTGTGGGGTGCAGTCTAGCTCACTTTATGCAGAGGGAAGACAATGTGAAATTTAGGCAGAAACAATGGAAAGTAAGTTCATATTAGAAATAGTTTTAATTAAGAATAACCAGTTTTTAATACCTAATTTTAACCAGACAATATCCCTATGAAGCAAACATTCAAGGTAAAACTATGATGGGTAGTAATCTGGGGGAAAGGTTGTTAGGACAGGAAAGAGCAAGGGCAGAAATAAGTAACAAAACAGTTCTCAAAAGTCTGACAAAGGAGGCGAGGACACAAGACGAATTCACCATTGGAAAGGACGTAAACTAATAAATTCTTCTATTATTTTTATCAAAGTATAATTTATATACAATGTTGTGTTAATTTCTGCTGTAGACCAAAGTGATTGAGTTATTCATATATGTATACATTTTCTCTTTTTTTTTCTTGTCAAAGAAGACAATAGTTTAATGAAGAACAAACTTTTATTTTGGACCATCTATTTTCTTATTCATTCATATAAAAACACTCTTGCAACGTCCGTTTTCTGTCCAGCTAATTGATACTAGATTCTCACTGATTGTACCTTCTATGGTTATAGGCTTATTTGTTTTTGCATAATACCCCTGGGGATTCCCTGGTGGTTCAGACGTAAAGAATCCCCCTGCCCCCCAAAGCAGGAGACTTGGGTTTGACCCCTGGGTCTGGAAAATCCCTTGGAGGAGGAAATGGCAATCCACTCCAGCACTCCCACCTGGAGAATCCCATGGACAGAGGAGCCCAGCGGTCCACAGTCCCCAGTGTCACAAAGAGTTGGACACAACCGAGCAGCTAACACACACTGCATTTTCATATATTCTAAAAATTATACTAGTTTGAATCTACTTACAAGTATCAGGAACTACTATTTAAGGTGTCTCACAAATCTGCCATTTATCTATTTCTTATTTAGGTATATGTGCTCAGTTATGTTCCATTCCCTGTGACCCCATGGACTGCAGTCCTCCAGGTTCCTCCGTCCATGTGACCCTCGTGCAAGAATACTGGAGTGGGTCGCCACCTCCTCCCAGGGATCGAACCCGCATCTCCAGCATTGTAGGTGGAACCCTTACCACTGAGCCAGCGTGGATAGCCCATTTATTTTTTATAGTAGGAAAACTGCAGGGAGGTTGGTTGGTTGCTGGCGTTGATAAACAATTTAAGGATTCATCCTTCTGGCTTTCTATTACATCATCATCATAGGCTGGCATTTTGTTTCTTGCCTCTAAGATGCCTGTTCCATCTCCAGGCATGAGGAGAAAAGTCAGTGCCAGAGCTGTTGTTATCATTTAGCAGGAAAGAAAAACATTTCTAGAAATCTGTCAGGCTTCTGCTTTAGTCTCATTGCCTAGAACTGAAAATATTCTTTTCCATTATGGTTTGTTACAGGATATTGAATATAGTAAGTACCCTGTGCTATACAGTAGGATCTGTATCATTCTGCATATAATGGTCTGCGAACCCCACCTCCAATTTCATTACATATATTATAGAATGGATAAACGACAAGGTCCTACTATATAGCACAGAGAACTGTAGTCAAAATGATAAGCCATAATGAAAAAGAATATTAAAAAATAATGTATATATATGTGTGTGTATGTGTGTGTATACTAGACTCTTCAAGTCTGAAGAGTTTTAATAATATCAACTCATTTTCTGAACAGTCAAAAATAAAGCATATGTCTATGCCTACTAAAATAGGCATGTCTATACTACTTTTTTCAACTGAATATATTTAATAAAGAGAGATAAAAATTATCTGAAATGAGGTAAGTATATTCTGTCACAACCGTCAAATATCACTTAAATTTCTAATGCAAATAGATTTTGAGGTGTTAGGTTTTCATGGAACATTTTACGAAAAGCTTAAAACAGCCTTATCAACATAATCATGTCTTTCCCCTTTCATGTGCACAGACTATAAACCTAATTTTTCCTCAAGGATTTATTAGTTATTTTGTTTCTCAGAATCATCTCAGCAGCTTGATGGACCACACATACACACACAGGTTAATTCCACAATTGACCATCTGTTAATACAACATACAGCACAGCACAGTACAGGAAGGGCAACTTACCTTGGGACCACTTTGAAAGTCTGTTTTTCCCATATGAGCTGCACTTCCTGATGCTAACCTACAACATCAAACTGGGATTTTGCTGTCAATTATCAATACAAAGGAAGCAGACAGAAAGGAAAAGTGATGTGCCATTTAAAACAGGAGGCAGTCTCCACGGCCCAGCTTCCCCAGTGGAGTGAGTCTTCCTACCTAAGATATACTGGTTTATTGTTCCCGCATCTTCACTCTCTCACTTCATTGTCATTATTCACCCAAGGCCTTTCCAGTTGCTTTTGTAGCTTCTCCCACTGATGTAGATGTCATCTATTTCCCCAGGCCCATGGACACCGAGTCCCTGGATGCTGGACGTGGCCCTGTGACTTGTTTGGGGAAAATGAATGTGGCTGGTGTGACAGCGTGCCAGTCCCGAGCCAAGGCCTGAAGAGGCGTGTGTGCTTTAACACGCTGCCTTGTGTTTCTGCCATTACCACAAAATAAGCACGTCTAGGGAGCCTGGCCTCAGACACAGAGCAGACCCAGACCCTGTGAGCCAGCACAGCTGAACTCAGATCAGATCAAGTGAACCATGCCAACTCTTAGACCAATGAACGAAAACAATATGTATTTGCTCTGAGCCACTAAGATTTGAGTTTTGTATGTTGAAATAGCTGCCTTATACACTCTATCATCTGTCCCCACCAGAAACACCATACCTATTTTTAAAAAAATCAAACCATTTCAGCTGAGAGGATTAAAAGACTACAATATGTTACTTTTATAATTTGTACTGAAAATATTCACTGTATTAGGTTTTGAAAATATCAGGTGAAAAATCACAGCATGCCCATATCCTTATTCATACCACAATCCACACACAAACTACATTTCATTAAAAATGATAACCTTATTTACCAGGCATTTGTTTTAATTATCATTCACACACACACACACACCCCAGTGTCCAAAGAGAAGTATGCAAACATACTGTATAATTAGATCTGGACAAAAATCTCTAAGAACAAAATTACAGTGGCTTTCAGCCTTTCTCCTCTAATTTGCACATCATACTGAGCCCTCACTTGACAGCAATGATGGAGTATTATGCCTCCAAAAGGAGAGAAGAAAAAAAAAACCCCTCAGCCTGAAACTCTCATGAGTTTTGTTCCTATGCTGTAGCTCCCAAGGCCATCCATCATACTTGACTTAAAATAAATCCAAAGAGGTGAAATTTTCTCAACCGTGAATATCAGAACTGATATGTAAAGGGAGACAGGTTGTCTTCCGTTATGCTATTCAAACATGTACTTACAAGCAAGAGAGACAGCAATCTAAACGTGTAGCTAATGGAAAGTGACATTGTTAAGTACTTGTAAAGAGGGTGTGTGCCTGTGTGTAATTATTCATGTCTATGTCTAGGAAGATGGAGCTTTGGCAAAGTCTCATGGCTGGTATCTGTCAATTAGAGATCAACCCTCGGCAATCCCACTGTCCCAGTTTTCATTTCTTGCGATATTTAACGATATAATGTCATTAAACCAGCCAGGCAGACACAACTCTGAGAAAGCATCTTACTAATCCAGCTCAGCCTCTAACTCTCCTCATAAGAAGTACATAGAGAGAGAAATGACAGACCTATCACAGACAGACAGGTGGACAGTGTCCAGAGGCAGAGACGGCTGTGGGTAGATCCAGAAGTAAGGCAGATGGAGGAGTAGGCATATCAGTTTCAGAATCTATGAAGAAAACATCCAATTCCATTGAACAAATGCAATGTTACTTGGATTTTTAAGATTATGTGCAAATTCAAACAAAATATAATTGAGTTAGAAGGGATCTTATTTATCTCCCCTCCCTATTGCTCATTTTATAGTTGAGGGAATAGAAAACCAGGAAGATTGTAATATTTCTGATATACTCAGATAAAAATCTTTCATGCTATTTAGAGGAGGACATTATTGTCAATTCCCAAATGGGAATACTGAAGTCTGAGGAAGAAGGAGATGTGAATGGTTTGATAGGTGTGATCGAGTCTTAACTGTACTTTTACTAACTGTTTTGATGTTAGTGGAATTACGAGACCTCCTTGAATCTTAATTTCCTCATTAGTAAGATAAACGTAATAAAAATATGCCTAATACTGAGCTGTGCTCAAAATCGTTTTCCTGCAGGAAAATTTCTGTGGACTCAGGGTGATCAATTGATGGAGTATGAAAACAAGATCCTATTTTAATTTAAAAAAGAAGAAGAAGAAAGCTGTTTACAGCAAAAGCATATTACGCATCACATACTTGTGTTAAGGACTATTTTTTTTTTGTTTTCAAAGAAGATACAGGGAAGAAAAATTAAGCTCATAAGAATTCACAGTAGCACTCCAGTGCAGCAGATTCCAAATCTGTTCAAGTTCTAAAAATAGAATTCACATCATCAAATGCAATAGCTCTCAGAAAGTGGCTGATCATCTGCAGAAAGTGCAGCTCCTTGGGGCACTTCATAGACACACTATGACCCATTTTCCCGAAGTTCAAACACAGGAGACTGGAGCATGAATGAAACTATGTATAGGCATCGCTATAGATGAAATCGCTTTTTAAAGAGGTACATCACATCTTTTTATGATTATTACGTTAACCTCCTTCCATGATCTTTTCCTGTAGAGAATACAAATGTTAGATGAGAGGCAAATATTACTCACACCAGGAAACTGTACTGTGGCTATAGTTATACTGGATATTTTAACACCTGCAAACAGCGACGTGTATTTAAAAAAGCACAAATGCTTTAGAAAAGCACTCTGCTTTAGAAATGATACAAAGGAGGAGGAGGAGAACCTAAGTAAGGTTTGGTGCAGAAAAGATCAAGAAAGGGTCAAATCTGGAAGGCTGTAATGTTCACTGAGATATTATGAGCCTCTGTCCATTTGCATGTAGTAAATGCTGAAGAAATTGATACTGGTACTTCAAATGCCTAGGTTATCAATACATTTTGGTCTGCTTGGTCATGAGGAATATACTTGCTTATTGAAAAAAAAATATTACTGAAGAACAAGAATAAATGTGTTTCTACAGTATTCATTATAAATAAATTAGAATAACCTTTTTTTTCTTTTTAGTCACATTGTCCCAGTTATTATGGGGATATTTCCACCAGTGGGAAACCAAACTCTTGAAGAGATATGACATAATTATTGCTGCTGCTGCTGCTAAGTCGCTTCAGTCATGTCCGACTCTGTGCGACCCCATAGACAGCAGCCCACCAGGCTCCCCCGTCCCTAGGATTCTCTAGGCAAGAACACTGGAGTGGGTTGCCATTTCCTTCTCCAATGCATGAAAGTGAAAAGTGAAAGTGAAGTCGTTCAGTCGTGTCCGGCTCTTGGTTACCCCATGGTATTTTCCAGGCAAGAGTACTGGAGTGGGGTTCCATTGCCTTCTCCAGACATAATTACTAATTATCTTAATAACCAAGGTAGTACAAAAACTAAGCCTTGAATGATAAAATGTATAATTAACATGTTTTTTAAAAATCTCTCTAAAAAGAAATGATCTTAAGAAATTCACAAAAAAATGAATACACATAAAAGAGCAATACAAAGAAAAAAAGAAGGCATATATGCTAATTCTAGAGGTAAAAATTTAAGATATTAAGAACAAAATATAGTTTTGAGTGTCCTTATAAAGCAAGAATGAAGCCGCATTTAGTTATTTCACTTCTATTACCAAAAAGAAGAATCACTAATTCTGTGGGCGGACAAAAGTTTTTCTAGTATTAAATTCTGAGAGAAATTGCTAGATTACAGAATTCTCACCTAAGCCTTTTCACTGACTATAAGTAAGTAAAGTCACTCAGTCGTGTCCGACTCTTTGTGACCCCATGGACTGCAGCCCACCAGGCTCCTCAGTCCATGAGATTCTCCAAGCAAGAATACTGGAGTGGGTTGCCATTTGGGAGCTGACTGTGGCTCAGACCATGAGCTCCTTATTCCAAAATTTAGGCTTATATTGAAGAAAGTAGGGAAAACTACTAGGCCATTCAGGTATGACCTAAATCCATCCCTTATGATTATATAGTGGAGGTGACAAATAGAGTAAGAGAGAGAGTGCCTGAAGAACTATGGGTGGGGTTTACAGCACTGTACATGCGGTGGTGACCGAAGCCATCCCCAAGGAAAAGAAATGCAAGGGGGCAGAGTGGCTGTCTGAGGAGACCTTACAGATGGCTGAGAAAAGAAGAGAAGCAAAAGGCAACGGAGAAAAGGAAAGATACATCCAACTTAAGGCAGAGTTCCAGAGAATAGCAAGAAGACGGAAGAAAGCCTTCTTAAGTAAACAATGCAAAGAAATAGAGGGAAACAATAGACTGGGAAAGAATAGAGATCTCTTCAACAAAATCAGAGATACAGAGGGAATATTTCATACAAAGATGGGCTCAATAAAGGACAGAAAAAGCAGGACCTAACAGAAGCAGAAGAGATTAAGAAGAGGTGACAAGAATACACAAGAAGAACTATACAAAAAAAAAAAAAAAAAGGTTTTAATGACCTAGATAACAATGATATGGTCACTCACCTACAGAACACATCCTGGAGTGTGAAGTCAAGTAGGTCTTAGGAATCATTATGACAAACAAAGCTAGTGGAGGTGATGGAATCCCAGCTAAGCTATTTTAAATTCTAAAAGATGACGCTGTTAAAAGTGCCAGGATTGGGAACTCATGTACACCCGAGACGGATTCATGTCAATGTATGGCAAAACCAATACAGTATTGTAAAGTAAAATAAAGTAAAAATAAAAATTAAAAAAATAAAAATAAAAATAAAGTGCTCCATTCAACATGTCAGCAAATTTGGAAAACTCAGCAGTGGCCACAGGACTGGAAAAAGTCAGTTTTCATTCCAATCTCAAAGAAGGGGAATGCCAAAGAATGTTCAAACTACCATACAATTGTGCTCATTTCACATGCTAGCAAGGTAATGCTCAAAAATCGTTCTAGCTAGGCTTCAACAGTACGTGAACCAGGAACTTCCAGATGTACAAGCTGGATTTAGAAAAGGTAGAATGGGCTGCCATCTATGGGGTCACACAGAGTCAGACACAACTGAAGTGACTTAGAGCAGCAGCAGCAGAGGAACTAGAGACCAAATTGTCATCAACTGCTGGATCATAGAAAAAAGCAAGGGAATTCCATAAAAACATCTTCTGTTTTCATTGAGTATGCTAAAGCCTTTGACTATGGATCACAACAAACTGTGAAAAATTCTGAAGGAGATGGGAATACCAGACCACCTTACCTGTCTCCTGAGAAACCTATAAGCTGATCAAGAAGCAACTATTAGAACCAGACAAGGAAAAAACAATGGTTCAAAATTTGGAAAGGAGTATGTCAAGGATGTATATTGTCACCCAGTTTATTTAACTTATATGCAGAGTACGTCAAGTGAAATGCCAGGCTGGATGAATCACAAGCTGGAATCAAGATTGCTAGGGGAAGTATCAACAACCTCAGACATGCAGATGATACCACTATAATGGCATAAAGTGCAGAGGAACAAAAGAGCCTCTTGATAAGGATGAAAGAGTAGAGTGAACAAGCTGACTTAAAATTCAACATTCAAAAACAAAGATCATGGCATCTGGTCCCATCACTTCATGGCAAATAGATGGGGGAAAAGTGGAAACAGTGGCAGCTTCTATTTCCTTGTGCTCCAAAATCACTGTGGACACGAACTGCAGCCACAAAATTAAAAGATGCTTGTTCCTTGGAAGAAAAGCAATGACAAGCCTAGACAGCATATTAAAAAGCAGAGACATCACCTTGCCAACAAATGTCCATATAGTCAAAGCTGTGGTTTTTCCAGTAGTCATATACAGATGTGAGAGTTGGACCATAAAGAAGGCTCAGGGCCAAAGAATTGGTGCTTTTGAACTGTGGTGCTGGATAATACTCTTAGGAGTCCCTTGGAAAGCAAGGAGATCAAACCAATCAGTTCTAAAGGTAACCAACCCTGAATATTCATAGGAAGGACTGATGTTGAAATTGAAGTGCCAATACTTTGGCTACCTGCTGCGAAGAGTCAACACATTGGAAAAGACCCTGATGCTGGAAAAACTGAGGGCAGGAAGAAAAGGGGATGCAAAGGATGAGATGGCATCACCAACTCAATCGACACGAGTTTGAGCAAACTCCAGGACATAGTGAAGGACAGGTAAGCCTGGCATGCTGTAGTCCATGGGATCACAAAGAATTGGACATTACTTACCAACTGAACACAACACCTGAGCCTTAGCCCTATCCCAGCTGTTAGACCAATAGTTGACGTCACAGAGCCAACCAGGCTGGTCTAGTCATCTGTCAGTGACCTTTGTCCTTCTAGCCAGAAAGCTTTGGAGATTATCTTGACCACTCAATGATTTGGAACTGAAGCGATGAGTTTTTCAGCAGATCAGCTAAATAGCAGCATCCTAGAAACAGCAGGTTTGTTTAAATGAACCCCTTTTTCTGTGTCTTAGGAAACAGAGTTTTTCTATCCCCCTTCTTCCCCCAGGCATTAGTACTGAAGAGAAGCCCAGCACTTTATCCCAGCAACCTTAGCTGAGGCCTGATTATCACTTTCTCTCACCAAAAATTCACTTTTCTAAGGGTAAGTTATGTCCTACATATGGGATGTTTACTATGTATCGCACACTTTATATAATTTGCACATTACTGAGAATCTTCACAATAATCCTGCAAGTTAGATGTAAAACTAATGAAATACAGACATTAACTTTGCCCAGGGTCAAACAGCAAGTAGGAGAACTAGGTTCTGAACCCAAAGCCTAGAATTAACCTCCTGCTATAAACAACTGAAACCTAAGTAAAATATAGGAAATAACTATTTTTAGATATTTGCTAGCAAGCAGTGCAAGTACTGTAATCCTTGAGAGAGGTACAACAAATGAAGTGAGCCTCAAAATTGCCTAGGCTTATAGCTAAGAGGTGATTTTTAGACTGAAAAATAATGAAAAGGGCCTCAGTGGCCTACGGGACATTGTCAAGTGGTCTCATGTATGTAAAATTAGGAGCGGGGGTCTAGGAGAGACCGAATATATTTAAAGAAAAATTAACTTTCACGAGCACTCAAAACTTCCAAAAAGTTTTTAAATCTCCAGACCTAAGCATGGACAACCAATGACTATGAGACAGCTGAGGACATCTCATGTAAACAGCAAGGACGTGGGAGCAAAATGAGCAAGAGGTTGTGTCACTTTTGACCCGCTAGATCAAGATTTTTAAAGGTGGCTACTTTTTTTTTAGCAACCATATCTTTGCCACCTGGCTCTGTTCCATACCTCCAGTTTTTGCCAGCTTACTATAACACTGTCTCTGCCATTTCCCCCTTCATCCACCTAGGGCTGATAATGGGTTTTTTTTGCTGGTATCTAGGAACCTCACAAACTCATGCTGGTTTTCTTAATTGATCTGGACATAATCTCTTTATTAAGTTTACTTTTGAATATATACCCTCTGTTTTCTGCCAGGACTCTGATAGAGTAATTAGAATCAGGAATGGGGTTTGTTTCCTACCTTTTAGCATGCTTTTGTATTATTAGGGCATTTAGGGCACTTGCTATCTGATGCTTGCCATATTCAGATGAAATAAGAGCAGCAATGTAATGGGTCAGCATAATATTTTAAGAGCTATCAAAATGATCAAACTCCTTTCAGACTTTATGACAGAGAAAAGGTAAACTGTCATGCCCTAAAGTAAGGCAGTGGCAAGTACACTGCTATGCCTTCCAGAAGAAGATGAATTGGTTGGTATGAAAATAAAGCATTTTCTGTATCAATAAATGAATATTAGCTCCCACAGGCTGTGTTGATATACCCAGGAAGTATACCATATCTGAAACATCACTTGCAATTTGTATCCCCATGTAATTAAGTTTAGAATAATCCAGACATTCTCTAAAACCATCTGTTTTCTCACTAGCCAAAAGAGAATTAAATAGGAGTGCAGTATGAGTCACCACCCCTGTATCTTTCAGAGCTTTGATGGTGTCACAAATCTCTGCAATTACCCCAAAGATACAGTATATGCTTTCAACTAGAAGGGAAAATTTGGTGCTCTTTTTCCCAGAACATATGGGTCTGGAGACCAAAAGTAGAAGTGAGAGGGGCCCCCTCACATTATTAGAATAATTAATTGCTTGCAAAATTTTAACTTCCTATTCTTGCAACATTGGACTTGGTGGGTTCAGAGATCTTAGTGCCCAGAGGAGGGAGGCTTCCAACAAGGGAACTCAGTAATGGTGCTTTAGACAGAAAGCTAAGAAGGCTCCCTGACCACTTTAAGTTTTCACACACTAAAGATGCATCTATTTTATTTCAGTGCCTCACCAAGTGAATGTCTTCAATAGAATATTTTGAACTGGGCCTAGAACACTAAACTTCTGCAATCAAAGAAACAGGAATCAATGTTAAAGCTGCACATTTTGAAAAATAGTCTAGAATGAATGTCCTCACATCAATATTAAAATGATACAAACAATGTACTGTGAAACAAATACTCTCAAAAATTCCATGGTGAGAGAGTAAACTGGTGTTCATCCTTGATAAGCTATTTGGCAATATGTATCTGAAACAGGGGTGGACAACTCTGGCACAAGGGCCAGATATAGCACACAGCTTGTTCTCCTACAGCTTGTGAGCTAAGAATGGCTTTTGCAATTTTTTTTTTTTTTTTCCGTTTTTAAAGGAGGAGGAATAGGCAGGGAGAGGAGGTAGTGGATGAGGAGGAGAATGGAGGAAAAGAATAGGGGAAGGAAGAAGCCACAGATATAGAAGCCTTAGCCTACAAAGTAAAAAATATTTACTACTTGACTCTTGGCGCAAAAAAAAAAGGTAGCTGCTGCCTACTTAAAATGTTAAATGCGTCCTTATCCTTTAATCACTAAATCCTGACTTGTGTGCATCTATCCTAGAAGAATAATCCTTTTGTTATTCAAGCTCTATTATAGGGCATTCCCGGTGGCTCAGTGGTAAACAATCTGCCTACCAATGCAGGAGACATGGGTTTGATCCCTGATCCGGGAAGATCCCACGTGCCTCAGAGCAACTAAACCCATGCGTCACAACGACTGAGTCTGTGTTCCAGAGCTGGGGAGCCACCGCTACCAAGCCCACGTGATGCAACTCCTGAAGCCCGCTTGCCTTAGGGGCATGCTCCGCAACAAGAGAAACAACAACAACCATTTCCTTCTCCAGGGGATCTTCCGGACCCAAGGATCAAACCCAGGTCTCCCGCATTGTAGGCAGACGCTTTAACCTCTGAGGCACCAGTTCAGTTCAGTTCAGTCGCTCAGTCGTGTCTGACTCTTTGCGACCCCATGAATCGCAGCACGCCAGGCCTCCCTGTCCATCACCAACTCCCGGAGTTCACTCAGACTCACGTCCACTGAGTCCCTGATGCCATCCAGCCATCTCATCCTCTGTAGTCCCCTTCTCCTCCTGCCCCCAATCCCTCCCAGCATCAGGGTCTTTTCCAATGAGTCAGCTCTTCGCATGAGGTGGCCAAAGTACTGGAGTTTCAGCTTTAGCATCATTCCTTCGAAAGAAATCCCAGGGCTGATCTCCTTCAGAATGAACTGGTTGGATCTCCTTGCAGTCCAAGGGACTCTCAAGAGTCTTCTCTAATGCCACAGTTCAAAAGCATCAATTCTTCAGCACTCAGCCTTCACAGTCCAACTCTCATCCATACATGACCACTGTAAATACCATAGCCTTGACTAGACGGACCTTAGTCGGCAAAGGAATGTCTCTGCTTTTGAATATACTACCTAGGTTGGTCATAACTTTTCTTCCAAGGAGTAAGTGTCTTTTAATTTCATGGCTGCAGTCACCATCTGCAGTGATTTTGGAGCCCCCCAAAAATAAAGTCTGATACTGTTTCTACTGTTTCCCCATCTATTTCCCATGAAGTGATGGGACCAGATGCCATGATCTTCGTCTTCTGAATGTTGAGCTTTAAGCCAACTTTTTCACTCTCCTCTTTCACTTTCATCAAGAGGCTTTTTAAGCTCCTCTTCACTTTCTGCCATAAGGGTGGTGTCATCTGCATATCTTTTCCCATCTATTTCCCATGAAGTGATGGGACCAGATGCCATGATCTTCATTTTCTGAATGTTGAGCTTTAAGCCAACTTTGTCACTCTCCTCTTTCACTTTCATCAAGAGGCTTTTTAAGCTCCTCTTCACTTTCTGCCATAAGGGTGGTGTCATCTGCATATCTGAGGTTATTGATATTTCTCCCGGCAATCTTGATTCCAGCTTGTGCTTCCTCCAGCCCAGCGTTTCTCATGATGTACTCTGAATATAAGTTAAATAAGCAGGGTGACAATATACAGCCTTGTACTCCTTTTCCTATTTGGAACCAGTCTGTTGTTCCATGTCCAGTTCTAACTGTTGCTTTCTGACCTGCATATAGGTTTCTCAAGAGGCAGGTCAGGTGGTCTGGTATTCCCATCTCTTTCAGAATGTTCCACAGTTTATTGTGATCCACACAGTCTAAGGCTTTGGCATAGTCAATAAAGCAGAAGTAGATGTTTTTCTGGAACTCTCTTGCTTTTTCCATGATCCAGCGGATGTTGGCAATTTGATCTCTGGTTCCTCTGCCTTTTCTAAAACCAGCTTGAACATCAGGGAGTCACGGTTCACGTACTGCTGAAGCCTGGCTTCAGGGAAGCCCTAATGAGAATCCCACTCTCCAAAACTAGAAAAAAGCCCATGCAGAAAGGAAGATGCAGCACACCAAACTGAGCAGACAAAAGATCTATTATCCATCGAAGAGTAATTTATAGTTTAGAAAGGAGAATGTTTATTTGTCCAAGCTGTGTAGAATCTAAGTTCACTAACCAGAGATCAAACTCACATCCTTTGCATTAGAACCACCGAATCTGATCCACTGGACTTCCAGGACAGTCTCCAAGAACTGAGGAACTAAATGCTATAAACACTATATACACACTCGGTATTAGAATGATTTCTCTTTATTTGGTGCTGAATTAGACCCCACAAGGCAAAAAGGAAGAATGGGGCAGAACTCCATTTCTCCAAAGGGTTCACTTTTAAATTCAAATAAATGGTTCAGTAATATGTTTTCATGTTCCATTTGATTCATTTTGAAATATTTCAGCTGTTTCTCATTTTCCCTTCAAGCTAGTATATGCCCAAAAGGAAAAAAAAATTTTAAGAAAGCATACAGCAGCAAACAAAACCTAACCCACCAAAAAGAATTTTATGTAGAGTATTATAGGAGTCAGGGTCTTTTCAAAATGGTTTGTCTGGCTAAGTTATCATAGTTTCTTTTCCTTTATATTTAAAACATAAAATTAATCCTAATCATCTTCAATTTAATAACTTGTTTTTCATATTTTATCGCTATCTGAAAATTGTCTCCCCCTGCCCCCCACGAGGAGCTGTTATAATCTCAAATGTGATTTTACTATGCCTTAGGGCTATTATTTACTAGAAAACACAGCTCCAATTTTAAAACACATGTCAGTAGAAAAATCAATTTAATAGAAGAAAATTAATTTCATTGGCAAATCTTTCAGGAAAGCAATTGATCCATAAAGTGGGCTAAATCTATACTAAGAAGAGAATTGAGCTCACCATATATTTTTCACCTAAGAAGAACTTATCAATATACTCAAGTTCATGATAAATATTCCCTGAAATGATTCTACCAAACAAATAACAGAATTGGAACCTCTGAGTCTAGCACTGCTGAGAAATTACAAATAAGCACAAGGTTGTCAATAATGGCTTCAGAAGGACAAGAAGATTAGACTGAATTGTGCTGAGGTATTTCAGGTGTAAGGTTTTTACTGTGGGTTTGCATTTTATTTACAAACATAGATCTAGACTTTCTTGACAAATTTTCACAGTTTATGATTTAAAGTAATATGAGGCACTGCACCGACTTGTTGCTAATGAGCAAAAGCACCAAATCATTTCTTGTCTTTCATTTGAAATGACAGCCATATCTGTCAATGATAGTGATGCAGAAAATTCCTAGGGAAAGCCACAACCACCCTGGTATGAGGTTAGGGGAGATAATACATAACCAAATTCAGCACAATTAAAACATGAGATATACCCATGATGGCGTCAGCCTTTGAGAATAAAAGGAAATGAAAACACAATTACTAGGGAAACGAGTAATATGTATCTACTCCTGCAGCAATGTCTACCAGCTAATTTAATTCTCAAATAGTTCTATAATTTGCCATCGAATCAAGCATAATGTGAATTAACTGAAAAGAGAAAATAGTAAAGGAAAAGTTGGATAACTTTATTTAGATTAACAAAGGTGTTACTCTGCTGAAAGGATTTTATACTGTTTTTCTCTGCAGAAATTTAAAAAATAGTTTCTATTTTTAAAACAATGTGAATTTGAGCCTTAATATTTGTTCCATTAAAAGAAAAGAAAAACAGTAGAATGCTGAAATCTCATTGTGATGGTTTCTGTGTTAAATGAGTGAGACCCTCTCCAAAGATTCTCCGACAGTGGAGCTGCCCTAGGAGGCAGCATTTGTAAGCTGGGGAGCTGTCCAAAATCACCAAGTACATGCTCTGTTCTGATGATCGATAAAAGATGCCGTGCGCCTCACATCTGCCCATACAGGGGACTAGGCACTGAGGGGTTCATACTAAACGAGTCTAGGCCCAAAGGTCTGAGTGCTCAGACTGTTTCATTGCCAAATGCACCAGGCAGGTGTCCGGGGCAGGAGTCATTTCCCAGAATTAGAAACACAATTTCTCTGGACCATTTCGAGCTTCTACAAGGAAAAGAACAAGCAAAAGGTGGTAGGGTTTTGCTTAACAGCTAGCATGATTTATCCCATTAGATGGAAACAGGATTGCTGGAGATTCTGTGGGTATAAGAGGAATCTGGGGGACAGGTGAGCAGGTGACTCTTGTCATGTTATCTAGGCTGTACTGGCAAAGGTTGAGACCCCTCAGAAAAAAAGGTTCAGACCCCAGAGGAATTCAGAGCTGCTGGAATGCTGGCTGAAGGCAAGAATAACTTGAAACAGGAAATGAATGGGGAAAGACAGTGTAGTTTATGACCTTGTGATTAGGTAAACAGGGAATCTTGACTAAACCTCTATTTTCTTACATACTGTTGGGATATCTAGAGACTGATTAATTCTTCCGATTTATCCTTTCAATTAATACTATTAACTTTTTCTTTGTCTCCCCCCTCCTTTTTAAGGGGTTTCTTTTCTATATGCATGATATATTAATTGCAATAAAAATATTCATTTGATTCATAAGTTGCAAAACATTTAAATGGAGTATGACAGGACAAGAGGAGAAATGAACACTATCCAGTGATTGTGAACTCAAATAATAGGGTTCCCATGACATCACTTCTGGATCCAGTAACTACCGGTCTATGTTATCTCCAGTGAAGGAGGAAGTGTTTGTGGTTATACACGATAGAACTAGAGCAAACTGTCAAGGACCTACCTGGATGTACAGATGTTTACATCTATAGCATAAAGGAGAGATTTCTAGAAGGTATCTCTAGAATGTTGGCCTGTCCCTTCACTCTTCTCCCTTTTCTGAGAACAGCTCCCAGAATCTAAGGGGGAGCCTCTGAACAGCAATTGTGGTCGGGATTTTTCAGAAGTGACTGGTCATAAAATAGCTACCTGTGTGTGTGTGTGTGTGTGTGTGTGTGTGTGTGTTAGTTGCTCAGTCGTGTCTGACTCTTTGAGACCATGGATTTCTCTAAGCAAGAATACTGGAGTGGGTTGCCATTCCCTTCTCTGGGGGATCTGCCCAGCCCAGGGGTTGAACCCAGCTCTCTTGCATTGCAGACAGATTCTTTGCCATCTAAACTATAAGGGAAGCCCCAAATAGCTAGCTGACCCAAGTTAATGTCAATGGATTTTTTTTTTTTTGCCAAAAAAAAAAAAAAAATGGGAACAAGAAACTAAAAGAGACTTAAAGTCATTGGATCTGGGTTATGTAAATGATAGAAAAGACCCATGAAATCTTGCTTACAAGCAGAGCTTTGTGGATGTCACCTGGCCCAAGCCAGTTATTCAAATCTTCCTTAACTTCATGAAATACCATCGTATTTTCCAAATAAATTCCTCTTCCAATTTTCCTCTTAGTTCATTACTCAATCTCGCTGGCTTCTTGCCCCCCGACCTCCACTTTACCTCCAGGTTATTAACCTTAGCATCACTGACATCTGGGGTTAGATAATTCTTCATCGTGGGAGAACGTTCTGTGCACTGTAGGATGTTTAGTAGACTCTCTGGCCTTTGTCCACAGGTTACCAGTAGCACCCCGCCCTCCCCCCTCCTGTCACTTGTGACAACTAAAAATGTGTCCAGATGTTACTGTGTTGAGAAGCAAAGCTCTAAATGTTTCAACATCCAAAGATCTGTACTGAGCCCTCTTCTCCATCTTTACCCACTCCCTTGATCACCTCAATTAGCCTCAAAAGTTTAAATGAGTGTTAGTGCTTCAGTCGTGTCTGACTCTTTGCAACCCCATGGACTGTAGCCTGCCAGCTTCCTCAGTCTCTGGAATTCTCCAGGCAAGAATACTGGAGAGGGTAGCCATTCCCTTCTCCAGGGGATCTTCCTGATCCAGGGATAGAACCCAGGTCTCCTTTTCTGCAGGCAGATTCTTTACCATCTGAGCCATGAGGGAAGCCCCACTGAAATTCTAATGACTCCCAAATTAATGTATCCAGCCAGACCTATCACTCTCCTGTCTCACAAAGGCATCAATGACTCACTGCATGAAATATGGATCCCAAACTCAAGATTTTCATCCTAAACGTGCTCCTTCCTCAGTCTTTCACACTTAGTCAAATGGCATCTATATCTAATCTTTCTAAAATTAAGAACCTGCTTCATCCTTGAATCTTCTCTTTCTCCCACATACCACATTAATGTTAGGAACAAGAGTTATCTCATTAGGTATTAAGTAGTACCCTCTATCTGATCACTTGGCATATTATTACCAACCAGTCCAAGCCACTATCTACTCTCATATGGGCAACTGACATAATCTCCCAGCTCTTTTCACTCCTGTTCCCCATAATATTATCCCAAAGCACCCAAGGGATCTTTTAAAATGTCATACAGTTCCTCAAATCAACATCCTACAATGGCATCCCATCACAGTTTTAAGAAAAGGCAAATTCTTGGCTTTAAAGGACCTCACCTACTTGACTCCTGCCTACCTCCTTCTCCACCCACCTTCTCCCTTCTCCCTATTCACTTCATTCATCCTGCCATTTCAACCTTCTTGCCATTCTATAAGCCAACCACATTCCTGCCTATGGCATTTACACTTGGTGTTTCTTCTGCTGGAATGTTGTCCCCAGATCATCACATCATTGCTTTCCTGACATCTGACATCGTTCAGATATATGCTCAAATATACTTCCAACAGAGAAGACTTCTTGTCACTGCCCCTCGGCCAACATTTTCTCTCTGAAATATTTTATCCTTAACACTTAGCATTTCCTGAACCATATAACTAAGTCTCACACAAAGTTGGTTTTAGCAACGCCAGTTTTCAGATCAGATTTTATTCTCTACAGATGGCATTATGGTAGTCCTTCTTTTAAGAGAAAGAAAAGAGAAATGCTAGTTTATGACAGATATTTTATGTAGGTTACTTCTCAATTACAGTTAACACTTAAAGCCCCAGAGGTTTGTTTGTAGATCTTACATTCAATTCAGTTCAGTTGCTCAGTCATGTCTGACTCTTTGCGACCCCATGCACTGCAGCACGCCAGGTCTCCCTGACCATCACCAACCCCCAGAGTTTATTCAAACTCATGTCCATTGAGTTGGTGATGCCATCAAACCATCTCATCCTCTGTCGTTCCCTTCTCCTCCTGCCTTCAATCTTTCCCAGCATCAGGGTCTCTTCCAATGAGTCTGTTCTTCGCATCAGGTGGCCAAAGTATTGGAGTTTCAGCTTCAGCATCAGTCCTTCCAATGAATGCTCAGGACTGATTTTCTTTGGGATGGACTGGTTGGATCTCCTTGCAGTCCAAGGGACTCTCAAGAGTCTTCTCCAATGCCACAGTTCAAAAGCAGATCTTACATTAAGGAGCCAGATCTTACATTAAAAAAATAAAACAGGTTTCAGCTTGGGTGCCCTGATACTGGGAGTGAATGACTAGAATGCAACATTGGCAAGAATTCTATGGCCATGTTCAGGCTCAGTAGGAAAGAGTCTTGTGGCTGACTAGCACTGCTTTTCCTGACATGGGAGGGGAGAGTGGTGGTAAGGGTGCCATATGTTTGCCCATCCTTTGACTAAGCCCTCTGATTCTTTTGTCAGCTCATGTTTGGGCAGCTTATACTCACTGGTGTCCTCGTCAACTTAAAATAGGAGACATATGAAACTCAATCTTTGGTAAAAGATTTGATGGGGGCAAGGAGAGCTAAAAGATATGCTGAAACCATCAGTAGGTGTGAATCACCCCTATACCTTTTTTTCCACCACCCGCCCATACCTTTTAACTCTTATAAGTAGGGAAGGAGATAATGGCAAACAGGAGAAAAGGGAATGAGTTCAAAGATCTTTTTCATAAGAGAATGTGATTATTTTACTTTCCTTGCTCTTCAAGAAAAGCCAGATTCAAGGATGAAATTATGAGATACAATGTTGAAAATTAAGCAACAGGCCTGGAAAAACTGAAGATAAGGAGAAAAGGGGGGAAAGGGAGGAAAGGATAAAGAAAGCTCCCTCTGCAACAAAAAATTTTCCCAATTATCCAAACTCCTCTCCCCAGGCTTCAGAAAGGTCAACTGATAGCCCTTGGCTCCTAACATGTAACTGTATCCCATTCCTCTTTTGATCTTCTCACCGAGAGGGATTTAACTGCCCTCTTCTTGATTCATTACATGGCCACTTCAAAGAGACGCCAAAGAGGCATCACTTGCCCAAACAACTCCTCTGTCTTAGTAAATCTAGGCAAAAACCCAAAAGCGATTTATCCTAGATTTCACAGATTATCGTCTTTGGCCCCTGTCAGTGACCTCAGCCTACAGTATTGATTACCCTTTCTGCCTCCCAATACGAATCTTCTAGATGATCAATCAGTTCCCAGAACAAGGGAAGAGTTATCCAGTCTAATACTGAAGAAGTCCTAAGATCCACAATTAGCCCAAGGGAAAAACCAAACAACCTAGTAAACTCGCCATAACTCTAACACCGTTTACATCTCATTTCTTACCCCCAAAGTCAAGAAGGGATCATTCAAGGAGTATTAACACTCAGTTTTAACAGCGCTTCCTTGAAGATGAAGTTGGGTACTCGATTTAGCAACAAATGGACTAAAATATTTTATTTAAATTAATAAATGTTTCTAACCACTCTAATGTAAATAAGACTTGTGCAGTCCCTGTGAAAAGACAACATGAAAATCCACGAGTTTTCATGTATTTTTAAAAAAGACTTTAATGAATGAATGGGCAAACGGCAAATAAGAAAAATGATCAATGAATATGGAGAAATGTTCAACATCACCAGTAAAGAAAGAAATGCAAGTTAAAAGACAACAAAATACAACATTCTCACATCAAGTCTGAAAGATAAAACTCTGAAAATATGCAGTATTGGTAACAGAGCAGTAAAATTGGCACTCCTCTCTTAAAAAACAGCATAGTGCCTGCCACATTCATTAAGTCAGCCCCAGTAGTTTACATGGTACCTGGATACAGCAAGTTTCTGTTAAGTATTTGCTGAATAAATAGATGAAATAAGTCCATGCATACTTTGCTGGTGGGAGAATACTGAACACAACTTGGAGGGACAATTTGATAATAAGTATTAAAATGCACATTTAACAGTCATACTTTTGATACTGTAATTCTTGCAGAAATCCACTATAAAGAAATTCTTTAAAAATGCAAACATGCTATGCAAAAATGTTTGCCACATTATTCAAACATCAAAAAATTATAAGCCAAGGATCCAAAATTAGGTAGATGATAGTAAATGGATGACCCAATTCTCTACACAGAATAGTTCATGATAATTAAAATGATATTTACAAAATGTTTAAAAATATGGGAAAAGGTTTATAAAGTGTTAAGCAAAAAAATCTATAATCAAGTGTAGGAATTTATATAATAGAAAAATTGAATAGAAATGCAGAATTTAACTGTAATTTTTCTATGTACTGTGATGATAGAAGGTTTTCTTTTCTTCTATCCCTACAAATCTTTTAGTATTTTCCTATAATGTTATAGGTTATAGAATATTTTTATAATTTTTGTAATAATTAAAATTCATGTGTACACCTGTGGCAGATTCATGTTGATGTATGACAAAACCAATACAATATTGTAAAGTAATTAGCTTCCATTAAAATAAATAAATTTAAGTTAAAAAAAATTTTATGTTAACAGAATAGGAAGATCACTTTCTGAGGAGGGTTAACCCGTCATGTACTCCAGATAACATCAAGAGGACGAGTACACACAACCCATCACATTGGGGTGTCTCTTCTCATTTCTTTTTCATCCTAATGTTTGACAGTGTTCAGGATCAGTTCAGTTCGATTCAGTTCAGTTGCCAGTCGTGTCCAGCTCTTTGAGACCCCATGGACTATGCACAGTACGCCAGGCCTCCCTGTCCATCACCAGCCCCCAGAGTATAATCAAACTCATGTCCATTGAGTCGGTGATGCCATCCAACCATCTCATCCTCTGTCACTCCCTTCTCCTCCTGCCTTCAGTCTTTCCCAGCAACAGAGTTTCTTCAAATGAATCAATTCTTTGCATCAGGTGGCCAAAGTATTGGAGTTTCAACTTCAACATCAATCCTCCCAGTGAATATTCAGGACTGATTTCCTTTAGGGTGGACTGGTTGGATTTCCTTGCAGTACAAGGAACTCTCAAGAGTCTTCTCCAACAAGACAGTTTAAAAGCAGCAATTTTTTGGCACTCAGCTTTCTTTATATAGTCCAACTCTCACATCTATATATGATTACTGGAAAAACCATAGCCTTGACCAGACGGACTTTTGTTGGCAAAGTAAGGTTTCTGCTTTTTAATATGCTGTCTGCTGCTGCTGCTGCTGCTACTAAGTCACTTCAGTTGTGTCCGACTCTGTGTGATACCATAGATGGCAGCCCATCAGGCTCCGCCGCCCCTGGGATTCTCCAGGCAAGAACACAGGAGTGGGTTGCCATTTCTTTCTCCAGTGCATGAAAGTGAAAAGTGAAAGTGAAGTTGCTTCAGTCGTGTCTGACTCTGTGTGACCCCATAGACGGCAGCCCATCAGGCTCCTCCGTCCATGGGATTCTCCAGGCAAGAGTACTGGAGTGGGTTGCCATTGCCTTCTCCAATATGTTCTCTAGGTTGGTCATAACTTTCCTTCCAAGGAGTAAGCATCTTTTAATTTCATGGCTGCAGTCACCATCTGCAGTGATTTTGGAGCCCAAAAAAATAAAGTCTGACACTGTTTCCTCATCTATTTCGCATGAAGTGATGCGACCGGATGCCATGACATTAGTTTTCTGAACGGTGAGCTTTAAGCCAACATTTTCACTCTCCTCTTTCAGTTTTATCATGAGACTTTTTAGTTCCTCTTCACTTTCTGCCATAAGGGTGGTGTCATCTGCATATCTGAGGTGATTGATATTTCTCCCAGCAATCTTGATTCCAGCTTGAGTCTTATCCAGGCCAGCATTTCTTGTGATGTACTCTGCATATAAGTTAAATAAGCAGGGTGACAATATACAGCCTTGACACACTCCTTTTCCTATTTGGAACAAGTCTGTTGTTCCATGTCCAGTTCTAACTGTTGCTTCCTGACCTGCATACAGGTTTCTAAAGAGGCAGGTCAGGTGGTCTGGTATTTTCATCTCTTTCACAATTTTCCACAGTTTATTGTGATCTACACAGTCAAAGGCTTTGGCATAGTCAATGAAGCAGTAGTAGATGTTTTTCTGGAACTCTCTTGCTTTTTCCATGATCCAGCAGATGTTGGCAGTTTGATCTCTGGTTCCTCTGCCTTTTCTAAAACCAGCTTGAACATCTGGAAATTCATGGTTCACGTACTGCTGAAGCCTGGCTTGGAGAATTTTGAGCATTACTCTACCAGTGTGTGAGATGAGTGCAATTGTGTGGTAGTTTGAGCATTCTTTGGCATTGCCTTTCTTTGGAATTGGAGTGAAAACTGACCTTTTCCAGTCCTGTGGCCACTGCTGAGTTTTCCAAGTTTGTTGGCATATTGAGTGTAGCGCTTTCATAGCAACATCTTTTAGGATTTGAAATAGCTCAATTGGAATTCCATCACCTTCACTATCTTTGTTCATAGTGATGCTTCCTAAGGCCCACTTGATTTCACCTTCAAGGATGTCTGGCTCTAAGTGAGTGATCACACTATCATGATTATCTGGGTTGTGAAGATCTTTTTTGTACAGTACTTCTGTGTATTCTTGCCACCTCTTCTTAATGTCTTCTGCTTCTGTTAGGTACATACAATTTCTGTCCTTTATTGTGCCCATCTTTGCATGAAATGTTCCCTTGGTATCTCTAATTTTCTTGAAGAGATCTCTAATCTTTCCCAACCTATTGTTTTCCTTCATTTCTTGGCACTGATCACTGAGGAAGGCTTTCTTATCTCTCCTTGCTATTCTTTGGAACTCTGCATTCAAATGGGTATATCTTTCCTTTTTTCCTTTGATTTTCACTTCTCTTCTTTTCACAGCTATTTGTAAGGCCTCCTCAGACAGCCATTTTGCTTTTTGCATATTTCTTTTCCTTGGGGATTGTCTTGATCCCTGACTCCTGTACAATGTCATGAACCTCCGTCCATAGTTCATCAGGCACTCTATCAGATCTAGTCTATCAGACATCCACCAGATGGTCAACACCAAAATCAGACTGATTATATTCTTTGCAGCCAAAGATGGAGAAGCTCTATACTGTCAGCAAAAACAAGACTGGGACCTGACTGTGGCTCAGATCAGGAACTCCTTATTGCCAAATTCAGACTTAAATTGAAGAAAGTAGGGAAAACCACTAGACCATTCAGGTATGACCTAAATCAAATACCTTATGAGTATACACTGGAATATTCTGGATAGACTTTTATAAATACACATCAATAAGGCATTTTGATGATTAACAAGTCTTTTAGTTTAAAGTTTATTAAATCTCAATCAAAATCCTTCTGCCACAACTTTAGCCATTTTCTATTCACCATTAATAAATATAGAGACAACTTATCAGTATTTTTGGTCAATTAAAATTATCTATATTAAAATAATTTTTAATACCTTGACATACAGTATATTTTTCTTAACCTTAATGAGTTTTAGAAATAAGCCCTTTACATTTTCTTAAAGTTGTCTTTGTATGGCATCTAAAATAATAATTATTCAGAGTAAATGAGATAATACATATGAATAAGTGCTATATAATTATAAACTGCTATTCAAATAGTTTTAAATTTCTTGTACCATGCCATTTCTCCCTTTTATGTATTTCTGATGGAATATTTCCCTCCCAGTCTATGAACTGTTTCACTCATGTATGTTTTCCATGGTATATGCATGGTATATGCCCTCTATGAATTATACTTTTTTTTTTAATTGTATGTTGTAAAGTGCTTTGAACACTACACAGGTAATTTAAAACACCAAAAAAATATTTAACAGGCCCTGTGACATGCAAACCAAACCACAATGAAATACGATTTTAACATCCAGCAGGGTGGCTACAATAAAAAATGTAGATAATAACAGGGATTGACAAGGGTGTAGAAAAATCAAGACTCATACATCACTAGTGGGATTGTAAAATGGAAAACAATCTGATCTTTCTTCAAAAGGTAAAATAAAGAATTTAAATATGACCCAACATTTCCACTCCTAGTATATATCCAAGTGGAGAAGGAAATGGCAACCCACTCCAGTATTCTCACCTGGAGAATCCCATTGACAAGAAACTTGGCAGGCAAACGAATACAGTATTGTAAAGCAAAACAAACTAAAAAATAAAAATTAAAAAACTTGGCAGGCTACAGTCCCTGGGATAGCAAGAGTCACCATAGCCAAGACACGACTTAGAGACTAAGAGAAGAGAAATGAAAACATACGTCCACACAAAAACTTGCAAATGTTTATAGAAACATTATTAACAGCCAAAACATAGAAAACAACCCAAATGTCCACCTACTTCCAAACAGATAAACAAAACTTGCTATATCTATACAATGAATGTTATCTGGCAATAAAAAGGATAAATCTTGAAAACAGTATGCTAAGTGAAAGAAGCCAGTTACAAATACCACATATTGAATATCCCACTTATATACAATTATCAGGTAGGAAAATCTACACAGGCAACAAGTAAATTAGTGGAAACCTAGAACTGAAAAAGCTTAAAACTCAACATTCAGAAAACTATGATCATGGCCTCTGGTCACATCACTTCCTGGCAAACAGATGGGGAAACAATGGAAACAATGAGAAACGTTAGTTTTGGGGGCTCCAAAATCACTGCAGGTGGTGATTGCAGCCATGAAATTAAAAGACACTTGCTCCTTGGAAGCAAAGCTATGATCAACCTAGACAGCATATTAAAAAGCAGAGACATAACTTGGCCAACAAAGGTCTATCCAGTCAAAGCTATGGTTTCTCCAGTAGTCGTGTATGGATATGAGAGTTGGACTATCAAGAAAGCTGAATGCTGAAGAATTGATGCTTTTGAACTGTGGTGTTGGAGAAGACTCTTGAGAGTCCCTTGGACTGCAAGGAAATCAAACCAGTCAATCATAAAAGAAATCAGCCCTGAATATTTATTGGAAGTACTGATGCTGAAGCTGAAATTCCAATACTTTGGCCACCTGATGTGAAGAACTAACTCATGGGAAGGACCCTGATGCTGGAAAGATTGAAGGCAGGAGGAGAGGTGATGACAGAGGATAAGATGGTTGGATGGCATCACCAACTTGATGGACATGAGTTTGAGCAAGCTCTGGGAGTTGGTGATGGACAGGGAAGCTTGGCCTGCTGCAGTCCACGGGGTCACAAAGAGTTGGACACAAAGCTGAAACTCCAATACTTTGGCCAGCTCATGCGAAGAGTTGGCTCATTGGAAAAGTCCCTGATGCTGGGAGGGATTGGGGGCAGGAGGAGAAGGGGACGACAGAGGATGAGATGGCTGGGAAGGCATCACCAACTCAATGGACATGAGTTTGGGTGAACTCCGGGAGTTGGTGATGGACAGGGAGGCCTGGCGTGCTGCAATTCATGGGGTTGCAAAGAGTCAGACACGACTGAGCAACTGAACTGAACTGAACTGAGCAACTGAACTGAACTGGGGCTGAAGGGAACTGTGGGAAATGGAAAGTGACTGCTAATGAGAATTGAGTTTGGGGGCATGATGAAATGCCTAAAATTGATTGTGGTGATAGCTGCACATCTCCATGAATATAGTAAAAACTGTGGAATTGTATAGCATGTATATTACATCTCAATAAAGCTTTTTTTTTTTTTTAAAAAGGTAACATCTATGATTTTAATATAATGATGGGGAAAGAACTGTGGCAGTAACAAATTATTCATGTCTTTTTACTAATATACAAATTTACACTAAAGAAATCATTTAAGGAAATGAAAGGTTATGTGAAGAAAGATTTTAACCACAGTATTTTATATTAGTTTCAACCTGGAAACAATTTAAATAACTAACAATGGATTTGGTATTATGGTTCATCACTATGACAAAATATTATTATCCATTAAAATTACAAAATTATAATTAAGAATATTGTACAGAAATATAAAAAGTTCAAAAATAATCTTAGGTAGATATGGAAGTATGTAAAATCTAAAATAGACTTACTCATTTAAAAATACCTATCTTTATGAAAAGGGTTGAGGTGGTTGGATATTGGAAGATTTTTATTGCTATCCTTTTGTCTTCTGTAGTAATTTTCTTATATAATCCCTTTAATTAAAAAAAATTGAAATTGTTTTTGCTCCATTAAACCAGCAGTAAGCACAGTAATACAATAAAATTAAAAAGTTCCTTGGAGATGCCGAATGAAAGACCATTGGGTACACGTGGGGGAAATTTCAGACACCTATGTTTAAACTGTCACAAAAAAGCAATCCAGTAATTTTCGGGCAACAAGCTGCTTGCAAAAACTCTAATTCATTAAGTGACTGACACATACTCCAGCTATATATACATCTGGGAACCTCCTTGGCGGTGTTTATCTGGCCTGTTTCCAGGACCTGGTAACAGTCATCACTCCTCAAGCACTAGAAACTTAAGATGTCATCCTTGTTCTCTTAGGGCTCACACCTGAAGCTAAGTAATAGCATAATATCTAATTATACTTAATAGGAGCATGCACAAAGAGGCTGTGCATGGGCTTAGCCAGGAGGTGGTGTGTGGAGACGGCAGGAAATCCAGCGCAGTCAGAGCAGAGGCACAGCAATCCTCTGGGCTATCACAGCTGTGCTTACCCTGTCAGAAAGGTTTAACTTCCACATCGCGGCTGCCTTCACCAGGTGTACAGCAGGGCATAGAAGAAATGACCTGAAGACAAAGCTACACTAACAGAACTTTTGTTTTTCAATACATTGACTATATATATATACATATATATTCACAGTGCCTCAGAGTGTACAAGGCACCAGGGAACAAAATTCTTATGAGTAAAGTACAGTCCAAACGTTAGGTAAGTTATGTTTTAAATGCCTGCATTGACTGGTGTAGGCGTACAAGTCTGTAGTCTGTTAGGAACTGGGTTACACAGAAGGAGGTGAGTGAGCAAAGCTTCATCTGTATTTACAGCTGCTCCCATCACTTGCATTAATGCCTGAGCTCCACCTCTTTGCATTAGCAGCAGCATTAGATTCTCATGGAAGCATGAACCCCACAGTGAACTACACATTCAAGGGACCTAGGTTGAACGCTCCTTATGAGAATCTAATGCCTGCTTCCTTTTCTAACATCCTATCTTTGTGAAGCAGGGTTTTCTGTAGCGACAACAACCAAAATGAGATTACAGAGTAGACTGAATATAAACAATACACTTGGAGGGTCTCCCATCACCTCCAGATGGGACTGTCTAGTTGCAGGAAAACAAGCTCTGGGCCCCCACTGATTCTGCATTATGTTGAGTTGTATAATTATTTCATTATATATCACAATGTAATAATAATAGAAATAAAGTACGCAATAAGTGTAATGTGCTTGAATCATCCTGAAACTATCCCTACCCCACCCCTGGGTCTGTAGAAAAGGTGTCTTCCACAAAACCAGCTCCTGGTGCCAAAAAAGTTGAGGATCACTGTACTGGTGTGCATGCCTCACTCCCAATGCCTGACCTGTATCCTGTGTGATCATTTGTAATGGATTGTTTACTTTCTGACATATTCTTTCCCAAGGGACAGCTGACTCCATCGCATGGATTAAATCATTCCTTCCAGTAAGGAACTGAACAAAATGAGTGTTCCCAAGTATTTATGACTTATGTCCACCATACACCAAATCATCTGTTGTTTTGAACTACCCAAGCATCTTATCCTTTCAATTAGCAATTTATAAAAATGAAGCAAAGCTTTGAGGCAAGTGAATTTAAGATCCCTCCCATTTATCCTCTATTAAATGTATTGTTTTGTTCCTCATTATCAAGGTAGAATTTGCTTATATTAATATTTTAAAATATCTGTGAGTAGAAGGAAAAACAGGCAGTCAGAATCCCTCTATTTAGGAATGATTATCACACTATTTCAGGGTTTCCCTCACAGCTCAGTTGGTAAAGAATCTGCCTGCAATGCAGGAGACCTGGGTTCAATTCCTGGGTCAGGAAGATCCGTTGGAGAAAGGAAAGGCTACCCACTCCAGTATTCTAGCCTGGAGAATTCCAGGGACTATATAGTCCATGGGGTCACAAAGAGACACAACTGAGCAACACAGTATTTCAGTGGATTTTATTCTAGGCTTTCTGTCTATGTAAAATTTCTGTTGGTATCTGGTTTATTTCTTTAAGCAACATAGCTAGGAACATAGGGTATACACACTTCTGAAGTATGCAGTCTTCAAAGAGAGTTTGCATCTCCATGAAGCACAACCGTGCTCCTCTACCTCTAGTCAATACCTGCGCTTCTGCAGGAAATAGAAAAATCACCCTGTGTCAATACACCAAGGGACCTTCCTCCACACTCCATCCCCCACTCCAACTTAAATCCCAAAAGTTATGACCAACCTAGATAGTATATTCAAAAGCAGAGACATTACTTTGCCGACTAAGGTCCGTCTAGTCAAGGCTATGGTTTTTCCTGTGGTCATGTATGGATGTGAGAGTTGGACTGTGAAGAAGGCTGAGTGCAGAAGAATTGATGCTTTTGAACTGTGGTGTTGGAGAAGACTCTTGAGAGTCCCTTGGACTGCAAGGAGATCCAACCAGTCCATTCTGAAGGAGATCAACCCTGGGATTTCTTTGGAAGGAATGATGCTAAAACTGAAGCTCCAGTACTTTGGGCACCTTATGCGAAGAGTTGACTCATTGGAAAAGACCCTGATGCTGGGAGGGATTGGGGGCAGGAGGAGAAAGGGACGACCGAGGATGAGATGGCTGGATGGCATCAAAAGGAGATCCAACCAGTCCATTCTGAGGGAGATCAACCCTGGGATTTCTTTGGAAGGAATGATGCTAAAACTGAAGCTCCAGTACTTTGGCCACCTCATGCGAAGAGTTGACTCATTGGAAAAGACCCTGATGCTGGGAGGGATTGGGGGCAGGAGGAGAAAGGGACGACCAAGGATGAGATGGCTGGATGGCATCACAGACTCAATGGACATGAGTCTGAGTGAACTCCGGGAGTTGGTGATGGACAGGGAGGCCTGGCGTGCTGCGATTCATGGGGTCGCAAAGAGTCGGACACGACTGACTGAGCGACTGAACTGAACTGAACTGCTCACCTGCTGTTACTCCTCTCTCCCTTATAGATGGGAGCCCCTTGGATAATGACACGAGCCACAGTCAAACCCAAATTTGCCACATTACGTTTAACACTGGACACGAGTCACGCTACCTCATAATCAGCTCCACGGCCAGGTCAGTCCCTCCAGCCTGGATTCCTTCCAGACCATCTCCCTGAGGTACCAGCTGACTTCAAAGCAGAGCCTTCTGTAATAATAAAACACCCACAGAAAACTGCTTCTACTGTCCCTTTAATTACTCTCATTACGCTTTGACAGCCAAGTGTGAGAAATCAGATAAACGCCACCTGCCTGCTCCTTAGCTTAGGAATTGCTACAGGCTTGGCCCCTCAGGACCAAGTCAAGCTCCTCCCTTGGTGGCTCTCCATACACAGTCTCCTAAACTGATTTCCTGCCTTCCTTCCCTTCTTGCAGTTCTGTTTTAGACGGTCAGCCTGGTTTCACTCTGAACCTGGAAGTCCCGAAGGACACTCCTGCTAGTGCCTGCCCTTCACCTCAATGCTTTGCAAGTGTGGACAGGAGGCTTCACACGCTCTGCGTGAAGTGAAGTGAAAGTCACTCAGTTGTGTCCGACTCTGTGACCCCTTCGACTGTAGCCTTGCCAAGCTCCTCTGTCCATGGAATTCTCCAGACCAGAATACTGCAGTGGGTAGCCACTACCTTCTCCAGGGAATCTTCCCAACCCAAGAATCGAACCCATGTCTCCCACATTGCATGTGGATTCTTTAGCACTTGAGCCACCAGGGAAGCCCATGCCAGGCCTGTGGCTATTATCCCTGGAAGTCCCTGCTTGTCTAAGGAGGGAGAATCAAGAGGCCCAAACATTAAATAAAGCATCCTAAGCACCTGACGTCAGGGAAGGGACATAAGCAGGGATAACTGCTCTCTTGCTTCCTGAACATTTGGACCTTGACATAAGTATGTAGAAATCATGAAAATCTGAATATTTTTCAAGCAATGTTCAGAAAAGAGTTGAGTATGTAATGTGTGTCTTTGACTCCCAGATGTCTGTCACATCTGTTCTGGAACAAATCATTGCTGGTTCAACCTTTTGAATCATCCAGCTGCTTGTATGTATACACCCTAAGAATACCATGCAAATGTGAGTCTCTCCCTGTCTCATGACAAAAGCACGTAGGCTTTCCCTCCCTGCCACGTGAGCAACAATGCTTCCTTTCTTGGACACAGCCAGTAAATCACGAGTAATGGCTGCTGCAGTGTCTCACCTAAATTATTAAGTCTGTCTTGAATGCACATCCCAAATGCCCATAAAGTACAACAATTAAAGAATGAAAATGATCCTACGTCAGCTGCTGAATGGAAGATCTTTCACTTCTGGAAATTATCCTTTTTTCTCTCCCTTATTTTGCCATTTGTGTGAGGTTTAAAAGATGCAAAGCCCCTATGGTTACCATTCAGCCAGTCACTGGAAAGTTTAAGGATATGATTGCTGAACATATTTTGGAAGGAAAGTGACCTGCACTCATCTTTAATTCAATGTATGATCAGTGTATCGATTTCACAAGTAACATGTCTACTATCATTGAAACATTTATCCATTCAGTCAAAATACTGAATAATCACCTACTGAATCTTGTGCAATACAAAGATAACTAAGACAAGTCCAGGAGTCCAGTATCCCATAGGGAAAAAGAAGAAATAAATTCTTGGATTGTAAGTATTAAAAGGAGAATACTAAGGGAATTAATGCAGTCCTAAAGGGCAGGGTAGTGTAGGGTTCCTCAGGAACGGGCTACTTCTCAGGGAAAATAATACCTGATGCTTGAGAAATGAATAATATTTAACCTAGCAAACCAGACGGGACAATATGTGTAAAGGAATACATGTGCTCGGCAGATAGCACGTGTTTCAATGTGACTAGAAGATGTGCCGCTCATGGAAGAGGCAGGCAAGGACCAGGTGGTCAAGGCCCTTGCACACAGCTTTGCTAAAGAGATTGGTATTATACCCACAATGGAGTATCACTCAGCCATAACAAAGAGTGAAATACGCCATTTGCAGCAACATGGATGGACCTGGAGAATATTAGCCATAGTGATATTAGTCAAACAGAAGAAGCCAAATACTATATGGTATCACTTATATGTGGAATCTAAAAAATAATACAAATGAATGTATGTCTAAAACATAAACAGATTCACAGATATAGAGAAGAAACTTGTGGCTGCTCCTAGCTCATTGTGGGCAGGTGATTTTATCAACATTAGCTGCAAGTAACATGTGTGCATGGTGCTCAGTTGCTCAGTCATGTCTGACTCTTTGTGACTCCATGGACTGTAGCCACCAGGCTCCTCTGTCCATGGAATTTTCCAGGCAGGAATACTGGGGTGGTTGCCACTTCCTACTCCAAGGGATCTTCCTGACCCAGGGATTGAACCCAAGACTGCTGCATCTCCTGCACTGACAGGTGGATTCTTTATCACTGAGCCACCTGGGGAGTCCTCAGGTAACAGGCTGCTGCTGCTGCTGCTGCTAAGTTGCTTCAGTCGTGTCCGACTCTGTGCGACCCCATAGACGGCAGCCCACCAGGCTCCGCCGTCCCTGGGATTCTCCAGGCAAGAACACTGGAGTGGGTTGCCATTTCCTTCTCTGATGCATGAAAGTGAAAAGTGAAAGTGAAGTCGCTCAGTCGTGTCCGACTCTTCGTGACCCCATGGACTGCAGCCCACCAGGCTCCTCCGTCCATGGGATTTCCTAGGCAAGAGTACTGGAGTGGGGTGCCATTGCCTTCTCCTCAGGTAACAGGCATCTCCACCTTAACCTGTGGCCTTACCAAGCTGACCCATCTGCACTGCTATTCATTTCAAGGAATTCTCTAACACATCACTTGGCTTGCAATAATAGTATCAATAAGCTTCTTAGTGGCCCTGGGGTGTGTTAAAGAGCTTTCTTGGAGAGAATGGGGATTATAGGCTCTCACCTCAAAGGGATATTCAGGAAGACTAGAGATCTAACCATAAAGAAGGGGAGCTCACATTTTAGCTATTGTCCCTTTTGTCTAGTTGGCGCTATATCTTCCTTAGCCCCATTGAACCAGTGAAGTTGCTCAATTGTGTCCAACTCTTTGTGATCCCATGGACTACAGCCTACCAGGCTCCTCCATCCATGGAATTTTTCAGTCAAGAGTATTGGCATGGGTTGCCATTTCCTTCTCCAGGGGATCTTCCCGACCCAGGGATCGAACCCAGGTCTCCCGCATTACAGGCAGGTGCTTTACCATCTGAGCCACCAGGAAAGCCCCTTAGCCCTATTAGTATCATTTAAATACCCATTTTATAGAGAAAAAAATGGAGAGCTAGAATAACTTTCTCACTAGAGTTCAACCTATAGAATAGGAAGCCTAACTTTCTACTTTTCTTTACATCTGGTTGGGAAAACCCTCTAGTTATTGTAAAGTGCAGTTGGCTCACACTAATTCTTGCTTCACCCAAGGATAAAACTTGGAAAAATCTCCCAGGGTTAATTATTTCTGCTCACTATTCAGCACTCCATTGCAACTTCTCCCAGAAAAACTGCCTATGATAAAGCAGTTAACAGAGGGAGAATTCATACTGAAGTCCAAATATGACTATAAGCTGCAAAGACAAATAATACCAGATATGATTTTTTTTTCTCAAATAGAAAAGTGAGAAAAGTAGAGACCTTGGGTTCAGAAAGGTTACTATTCATCCATTTGGGCAAGTTCATCATCTGTAAAATGGAAATAACAGACATCCTCCAAGAGTTTTGTGAGGATTAAACAAGATGAAATATTTAAAGTACTTTATAGAATACTCAATAAATGGTTGTTAACACTTTTATTACCATCAATACTACTACTATTACTTTTACTACCACAACGAAATACAGCACTAAAGTCAATGACCCAACTATAAGATAAATTAATGGATTATACTACAGGGACTGAGAAATATTCTATTTGAAATTAAAGTCAGTCTCAGATCCCAGTATATCATTTATACCTGGAGGAGTAACTGTAGTCTTAGGAGAGAATAGAAGATTTAATTTGGGGACTATTCTAGCACTCAAAGGGGCAAGTCTTTACTAGTAGAGTTTCTGGATGATTAATATATGAAAAATGTTTTAACTATTGAATGTTGGCAAAGAGCTTACCACCCTCCACGAGCTCTCATCAACCCCCACCCCCAACCCTCAAAGAGGGAGAAAGAAAACAAACCCAGGTGCCACTGCTGGAAGCTATACGCCCTCAGATTCTAGCAATAACAACAAAAGCATTTGTAATTTCCTGCCATAAAGAAGACAATGCAGAATCTTCCATCTACTTGAGAGAAATTTAAAATCTGGAGGTTGAAGAAATCATAGCTGCATTTTGATTACTGGCGTTCTGGGAAATACACAGGCTGTGAGACTTACAAGGTGCATTCACTTCTTGGAGTATTCTTAGTTAACTAGGATATGCTTTTCAACTTCTTTTCCCCCAAATGATTTAACCTTGAAAACTGCTGTTGGAAAATCTCAGCTATGGATTGAGCTGAGTGTTTGCTTCTTGCACCTGGAGAAATTTATTGAGTCCACTTCAGAGACAAAAGTTTATACATTCAAAGAAAAATAAATTAATGTTTTGCAAGTGATTCATACATAATCTTAATTTAATATGTGTTTCACCTACATCTACTAAAAATAGTCCTCACACTACAAATAGTGTTTTTGTACCATTCTGATGAGATAGGACACACTTCATATCTTTAAAGGAAGAACCATTAAAGCAAACAATAGTTATAAAACATACTCAGGGTCAAATAGAAAATTAGTATTTGAAGTAGAAATAAAATGTGGATTTACCCTGCACTTGCAATGCCTATTCTTCGTCTATTCTAGGTTGTTGCTGATGGGATGGTAGTGGGGAAGAAGAATAAACAATATTCTCTTTCCTGTTCCTAAATAGAAAATCTCTGCCATCTTAAATCAAAATAATGATATAACATATTGTGAATCTGGACAGACTTTTTCTAAAGCTGATTCTGATTTCGTAAGATGAAATCATATGAATTCTGAGTAAATGGGAATACCTGTGTATGTATCTCTTTAAGAAATGTTGTATCACAAAACATAGCTTGCAAACTTAAAATTATTTGATTCATTGCCTAATATCCTCTGTGGGAAACTTTAGCTGTTTCTGTTTTAATTATTAGTTCTCTCTAAGCAATTATGATGAAAGAATTTTTTCATTTGCTTTCCTAACAACTTTCCTCATAGTTTAGCACTGACTCCATTTGGAAACATTGATAATCCCAAATCTAAAGATAGAGATTCTCAAGGGCATACTAAGAAGTCCATCTAAAAGGTTACAATGAACCAGAAAAATAGAGATTATGACATCAACAAAGCACCAGCAGGTAAAGACAAGAGAGCAAAAAGAAGAAGAAGAAAAAAAAAGGTCAGTATCTCCCTTAAGGCTGAAATTACTTTGTTTTACATAACTTATCTTTCCTCGGTAACTTCTCTAATTTGAATATAAAATTAGAAAGTATCCCATTACCACAAAACTTGTTTGATAGGAAAGTGGGAGAGTTCTTGTAGGAAAGAACAAAGTCAAAACCTCTCACATCCTAACAAGGTCCACATTAAAGTTTAAATGTAAAGAGAATTATTTAAATAATGTCCATAATAAGGATTAGATATAAGGTATTTTCACTTACTTTGGTTAAATAATCTAAATTAAATTTATCTGATATCAATACAGCATTTTATTACAGTAACCCATCTTTGAAGAACTCTATAAAAGCTTCATATTTCAAAAATACAAATTGTCACATTTATACTCCAAAGCCCTTATGATGAAAATAACTTATCTAGAGGAACACTATTTTTAAATCTTCCTTTACTAAGAAAATTAAAAAAATAAACAGTGCTAATCCTTAGTTTTGTTTAACATAAATTAAATGAACACATTCAGATTTTACATAGATACATAAAATTCAGATTACATGATTTTAAAAATTTGAGGTCAGCAGCCTGGCAGGTTACAATTGGAAGACACCTGAACCAACATGTCAGGTGCCAAACAATGACCCTTCACCAAAAGTTCTTCTTTCATAGTTTAGCCCATCAGCTCTGTCATCTAAATAGATCTCTCTCCACCTTCAACCCAAAACATGGGCTCTTGCTTTCAAGCTTACCTTCTTCTGGGATTACTGACCTCCTGTGTCGGCACTTCCAAATCTTGGGGACTGAAATTGACTGTCCATGTCTTGGGTTATAATGGTAGCAAGCACCCATGGTGCCAAAGGGTGGGGAGCCTTCAGCAAACATGATGGGTTCTCAGGAACGCTGGAGAAGAAGGACCAGGTGGGAAGAGGGTGTACTTCCTCTGCTCCATCGTAGGAGCAACTGGTACAGAGCCACCGGAAGAAACTCCGCCCAGCATGAATGAGTCAACGTCTGGCCCCCACACATAGTGGGCCAGACAGGTCTCACCACCTTACAGTAGTATGAGTGATACTGTTTTTGTTTTTTTTTTTTACGAAAAGCAGGAGGAGAAGGGGGCATAAAGGATGAGATGGTTGGATGGCATCACTGACTCAATGGACATGAATTTGCGCAAACTCCAGGAGATAGTGAAGGACAGGGAAGTCTGGTGTGCTGCAGTCCATGGGGCTGCAAAGAGTTGGACATGACTCAGCGACTGAACAACAACAGCAATATTCTTGAAGAGCTTCCTTTAATTGTCTTCTTTCAGGGGCTAGGAGAAGTGATCCTTTTGCTTTTTAAAGACATTTCCAGTTAAACATAGAAATGATTCTGTTTTAATTTTCAAGTTTTTGATTCAAAACAAAGTCCTCCTATTCTTAGAACTAGTGATTCTGTTATATTTGTCTTCAACATGGGTTAAGAATTTTATTTTCAAATTTTGAAAGCTAAGCTCCTTCCCTGCCTCCATAAAATGACCTTGAATGTAAACCCATACTATGAAAAAGAAATTACTGTATAATTATCTTAATGAGACTTCATGTTTGCATCGCATTTTTATCTGAAGAGCTCAAAGCATTTGGCTAACATGGTCTTACTAAGCTTCATGACACCCTGCTCAAGAATGTGATGGTAAGGATTACTACTATCACATTTAACAGGTGGGGAAATGAGAGATGAGCACTTAAATGACTCAATTTGAGACCACAATGCTAGCTGAAGGCAGTTTGATTCAGGACTCTGACCTTGCTTTCCAAGGACATACCTGACTTACCAACAGAGAGCTTCATGTGGAAATGAGAATTCAGTTCTCAGAAAGGATCTGTTCTTCTGTTCTAAGCCTTTACAGAACATAAAAATAAGACAAATAAAATTTATTTTATGTTCGCAAATTATGGCACAGGTGAGAAAAATAGCAGATGTGCTAACTCCAGTCGCTTTATTCCTCTCCTTATCCTTTCCAAGGGCCACCATCATCTTCCCCATCAAGGGACCAGGTCACAGATGGTGCTCACTCTCTCCATACAGAATATTTACTTAGCAGTGCATTTTTTTTTTCCATGCACTAGGGTAAAGAAGTTGTTGATGATGGCCACTGGGTGCATGTTCATTGTAAGACAGTCAAACAGTATGGAATTGTTCAGTGTGAAAGTGAAAAAAATCTCATATTGCCACCTCCAGAGGTTACCATTGTTAAATGCAGGGATGTATGAATACACACAGGTAGTGATGCCAGACAGAATGCTCTCCAGCTTATCTGACTGTTTTTAATTCCCCAGCATTCCTCAGTCATTGCCCTTTGTCAGTGCTTGTACATCTACACCATTCTTTTAAGTGGCTACGTATCCATTTTATGGCTATATGCACAAGAACACCGAAAATTCACTTAATCCCTTTTTACTGGACATTAGGGTACTTCCTTTGTTTTTCCACCTTATGCATGGTAATAAATATCCTTGTGTGTACAATTTCATGTAATTTTTAAATATTTCTTTTGGATCTACTACCTATTTTTTACATGATCCAGAACTCTTATGAAAATATACATACCATACTGATAGGGACAGAGTAAAGGGACCAAGTAGGTGATTAGTTAATCCCATGAGGAGACTATAAGCAGGAAAAATATGGGAGACCCCTGTAAGTGAATGATCACTCAAGAAAGCAGGTTTGCTTAACCACAAAACCAAGTGGCTTGCTTGGAAATAAAACCATGTGACAGAACCATGAGACCTGCCCCTAAACAATCAAACAGTGGTGGCATGAGACCCACGTTGTGCCCAGTAAGCATATTAAGTTAATGATCCCAGGACATGCTCTCTGTACAGATAAAGAGGGATGGTACGGGGAGGGAAGAGGGAGGGGGGTTCAGGATGGGGAACACGTGTATACCTGTGGCGGATACATGTTGATGTATGGTAAAACCAATACAATATTGTAAAGTAATTAACCTCCAATTAAAATAAATAAATTTGGTCTTTTGAAAAAAAATACAATAATGTGAGGACCGAGCTTGACAGTGTAGGGACAAGCAAACTCCCCTGCACAACCCAGACGAGGAGCTGATGATGGAAACATGTCTACTCAAGAAAGACAAGGGAATTCTTCTCCCCCTCCCCACTTTTCCTTTGATTATAAAACTGCAGCACAGTAAATCCTCAGGATGGGACACTCTCTTGCCCACCCTCTTGCAAGCTTCACAAGCACCCTATTCTAATAAATCACTTATTTATCACTTTGCTTCTCACTGAATTCTTTCCATGCTGAGATATAAAGGACTGTGGTACCAGGAGTTCTTTGGAGCCCCTAGTGTGTGCCTGCTCAGTCATGCCTGATTCTTTGTGACCCTACTGACTGTAGCCCACCAGGCTTCTGTCCAGGGGATTTTCCAGGCAAGAGCACTGGAGTGGGTGGCCATTTCCTTCTCCAGTACCTCCTCCCAGCTCAGGAATAGAATCCGAGTTTCACGTCTCCTTGCATTAGCAGGCGGATTCGTTACCACTGAGCCACCTGAGAAGCCAGGACCACCACCAAACAGTTTCAGCTCTGTACACTGAGCTGCTGACGGAACTGTGAGCCTGCAGCCTTGAACGGAAAACTCAGTTTCCCTCTTTCCTCCTATCACTGCTTGGCAGAGGTTTTGGCTTTATCTGCAGGATACTACCCTCTATCCATATGACCCCAAAAAGTGAACTGGAAAACATTCCATGTGGGCAAATGGAAGCAGAGCCAGGTGGTGCTGTAAGAAAACAATTTACAATGACCCATATGACTCACAGTCTACATTCTCCAAGGCCTTAGTTCAACAGAAACCTAAACCGTGGCTTTTTACCAATAGATGGAGTGATAGGTCCTATGTTTTGGAACAAAAACTATTTTACCAGTAAGACTTAGATCATCTGCCCAAGTATGAGTGCTCATGTGACTGGATACTTTGTGCCTCTGCTCCCGCAGACCACATGGAAGATTCAGGGTCATATGAAATTCAGTACTGAAATCATTTCAACATTTTGGATTGCCCATAAAGTGAGAGCCCAAAGGAGTGCGTTCCTCCTTCATTTCTAGTGGAATTTACACTAGTGTCTCATCTATTTCCACATAGATATCTTGTCTGTTATCTTACTTCCCAATAAAGGACAGTATCCCCATACTCGACAGGGATTTCTATTTCAAAAACTGATGAAGGAAAAGAAAGCAATAGACTTAGAGCCACAAGAAAAATCTAAAACATAACTAGGTCACCATCATTTTTTTCCTGTGAGTTCATTTATCTATTTACTTACTAAATATGGACTGCAAGCAAACAACGTAAGACACAATTCCTGCTTTAAAGGAGCAGATAGTAGAGTCAGGTGAACAAAACAGGCAAAAAAAAAGAAAAGAAAAATTAACACTCTGGAAGTTCAGTAAAGGGTTCCTGGAAACTTTTATAGCTAACGACACAGAGAAGCCATTCTGAAGGAGATCAGCCCTGGGATTTCTTTGGAAGGAATGATGCTAAAGCTGAAACTCCAGCACTTTGGCCACATGATACAAAGAATTGACTTCTTGGACAGGACTCTGATGCTGGGAGGGATTGGGGGCAGGAGGAGAAGGGGATGACCGAGGATGAGATGGCTGGATGGCATCACTGACTCGATGGACGTGAGTCTGAGTGAACTCCAGGAGTTGGTGATGGACAGGGAGGCCTGGCATGCTGTGATTCATGGGGTCGCAAAGAGTCAGACAGAACTGAAGACTGAATTGAACTGAACTGAACACAGAGAAGCAAAACAAAACAAAACTGTCTTGCCAACAGAATGAAGTGCAGTGTTTTGGGTCATCTGAAGCCTAAAGATTCTGAAAAACCTTAGCTCTTCTCATTAAAAAAGTGAAGAAGCTGAGACGTGAATATTCTTGTCATATTCCAATTCTATTTGTTTCCGTCCCTTCTTAAAATATTGTTGCATTCTCTAAGTTCAAGTAAACAAGTAATTGTGCTTTTCAAGAAGAAAAAAGATGTTTTAATGTAGTCATTTATTAACAGATTTCTCCCCCAAAGATACATACAACAGTGGGAAGGTGAGGTAGTTCAGAAGAGGTTTTATAAAATTAATATGGGTTTTAGAATATACACATTAGGCTCACTCTTTAAATGCTTATCTCACAGTAAATTTCTTCCATGCCGTCTAGGGGTCATGAGTTTATAACACACAACAGGATAAGCAACTAGATCAAAATCCTATTATCACCTAAATAGTTCTGCTCAATAATCCAGCAATATGTACACATGCTTAGTTGCTCGGATGTGTCTGACTCTGCAGCCCCATGGACTGTAGTCTACCAGGTGCTCCTGTCCATGGAATTTTCCAGGCAAGAATACTGAAATGGGTTGCCATTTCTTACCCCAGGTAATCTTCCCAACCCAGGGATTCAATCCGGGTCTCCTGGCATCTCCTGCATTAGCAGTCTTTACCACTGTGCCACCTGGGGAGCACAATCCAGCAATATTGAAATCTGATGGCCACTGGCAACATACACAACATGAGAGAGAGCAATCTTAATGTCTCTGTCAAATCCACAAATGCCAAACTGACTGGACTGTCCAAGTATGCTTCTCCAAAGAGTCAAGAACTAGAGTCTTTGTTCTAATTGCTACCTTAATTTTGCTACATAATCTAAAAGGAGAGGAAATTGCTGATATTTCTTATATGTAGGGATGGATGGTAAAAGATTGGCATGGTACAAGTTCTCTAATTTTAATAAAGGAAACTAATTATTATTTAGCATGTGCTATGTACCAGGGGCTTCCCAGGTAAAGAATCTGCCTGCCAATACAGGAGATGCAGGTTCAATCCCTGGTTCAGGAAGATTCCCTGGATGCCCTGGGCAAAGGAAATGGCAATCCCCTCCAGTATTCTTGCCTGGGAAATCCCATGGACAGAGAAGCCTGGCAGGATACAGTCCACTGGATTGCAAAAAAGTCAGACATGACTGAATGACTAAACAACAACAATGTACCCAGACACTGAGCTAAATGCTTTCCAGATGTTGCTCTAAATTCTAGATCCAGGAGATAAGCCTCATCCTTACCATATAACATGAGAAAGTAGGAGTAGGACCAAAAAGGAGAAATGAGTACTATTACTAGACAAAGGGGAGATGTGGACAAAGGATACCATGTGAGAAAGCACACTGAAGCCGACCATAAACGTTCTTACACTCAGACAGGAGTCAGAGTTGGTCAGCTTCTGACTCTGCTGTTACAGCTTCCCTGTGCCACTCATGGCTCCCGACCAATGAAGGCACCTCTCCGCACACTTCACCGCCTCCGTCATTTGCTTCTGCATCGGTATTGCTTTCCATGGCCCCACTACAGGGCAGGAGGACGCAGTGCAGGGGCTTTTTGACATGGCACCTGGGGCTGACTGGGATTCTTTAAAGCTCCCTGATCCTACTATGTAGCCAGGGTGGAGACTCACTGGAGTATAAAAGACTTTGGTCTTCACCATCAACACACACAAATAGTGCTTAACTCTTGGAGTAACTGCTAGTGTGTACTAAGTCACTTCAGTCACGTCTGACTGTGACCTTATGGACAGTGGCCTGCAAGGCTCCTCTGTCCATGAGATTCTCCAGGCAAGAATACTGGAGTGTTTTGCTATGCCCTCCTCCATGGGATCCTTCTGGCCCAGCGAGGGAACCTGAATCTCTTCCATCTCCTGCACTGGCAGGTGGGTTCTTTACCACTAGCATCTAGTCTAATAATCTGGGTTCTGAAAGGCAGATCTGAGACGGTTGTTCCCTTTTCAGAAACTGATCCACAAAGTTTGGAGGGCGAGGGAGTAACATCCATAAATCAGACACTGGCCTCAACAGCACTCTTCTGCCCCCCTCATTATGTCTTTGCACTATATCAATTTAGTACTAGAGAGAAGGACAAAAGTGGGCTTAGTTTTTATTTCTTAGATTTTTAGGGGGTGAGGAGGAGAAACAAATAATGGAGCAAGGGAAATTGTTAGAGTTCCCATGTACCTATCTCATCTACTGAGGCTCTGACTTTGAAATCAGAAGTGATGTAATGAGGTTATATCGCTGGAATATACCAAATGCCTTCTCAATCCCACTTCTGCCCTATCAAAGGATTCTGAGATAATTTAAATGGACCAGGTTTCCCTATATCACTGTCTTTCTAAAACAGCATGACAGCAGTGTGCGTGCGTGCTAAGTCACTTCAGTCACGTCTGACTCTGCAACCACCAGGCTCCTCTGCCCATGGGATTCTCATGACAGTATGACACCCTACAATAAGGTTATAGCCAGGGAGGCCACAGGCTTTGGTGGAATGTAAAATTTAAATCCACAATCCAACACTGACTACCTATAGGTAATCAGCTTAAGAAAGTTAACCCAAGCCTAAGTTTTATCATCCATAAAATAGAGACAATAAATAACCTTTCTCAAAGGCTCCTGAAGGCTTTAGAAATACACAGAAAGCATGTGACATGTAAGCAGTTGTCAATAATTGTTAGCTATTACATTTGGGAAAGAAATTTTCTTTTAAAATTCAATCTTGAAGATTAGTGCTAAATGAAGAAAGTTAGAGTCTTCTTGGATAGTAAATACCAAGAGACTAGGACTGTAAATATAAATGAATATTCAAAGGAAATATCAAATGGGGTTTACAAATCAATAATGTCCACTGTTCAAACAAATAGTTCTTGAATTTAAATATATAAATTACAACTAATTGAGTATAAGAGGGACTTTCCTGGTGGTCCAGTGAAGTTCATTAAGAATCCACCTGCCAATGCAAGGGACACAGTTCAATCCCTAGTCCTGGAAGATTCCAAATGCCATGGGACAACAAAACCCATATGCCACAATTGCTGAGCCCATGCACCTCAACTACTGAGGCCCACGCAACCTACAGCCCGTGGCTGGCAACAGGAGAAGCCACTGCAATGAGAAGCCTGCATACGGCAACTACAGAGCAGCCCCTGCTCGCTGCAACTAGAGAAAGCCTGCACGCAGCAACAAAGACCCAGCCCAGACAGTTCAGTTCAGTTTAGTTGCTCAGTCGTGTCTGACTCTTTGTGACCCCATGAACCATAGCACACCAGGCCTCCCTGTCCACCACCAATTCCCAGAGTCCACCCAAACCCATGTCCATCGAGTTGGTGATGCCATCTAACCATCTCATGTTCCCCTCCTGCCCTCAATCTTTCCCAACATCAGGGTCTTTTCCAATGAGTCAGCTCTTGATAAAATTTAAAAAATAAAAAAAAATTTTAAATAAGTAAAATAAATGAGTAAAAGATAGGCTCAAAGATGTATTATCTAATGTGGGAAATGTAGCCAATAGTTTATAATAACTGTAAATGGAAAGTAACCTTTAAAATTGTATAAAAATTAAAAAAAAATTTTAAAGAAACACTGTTAAATGTTAGAGGCAAACTGATCATCATAAAAAGTATAGATTTTTAGGGCAGTAAAATTATTCTGTAAGATACCTTAATGGATATGTATCATTATACATGTGTGCAAACCCATAGAATGTACAACACCAAGCATGAACTAAGGTAATCTGTAGATTCTGGGTGATCATGAAGTATCAGAGTAGGTTTATCAATTGTAGCAAATGTCCCCCTCCAGTGGGGGATGCTGGCAGTGGGGAAAGAGGCGGTACATGTGGGAGGGCAGCAGGTTAATGAGAAACCTATCTTCCCCTTGATTTTAATGTGAACCTAAAATTTCTCTAAAAAACTGTCTGGAAAAAAGGTTCAGTACTAAAAACTGTTACATGTCAGAGGCAAATATGCAATTAATTAATTATAGTTTAAAATAAGAATAGGGTTCATTAGTTGACAAGTAACCAATTCATAGGTGAAATTTTTGTTAAAGCTCCCACAGCTTTAGTGGCTGAGGCTGTCTTCATCTGAGTTTATCAAGGACACTTGACAATTAAACACCTAAATGTTTAACTTCCTAAGTCCAATCGATCGGTTATGTATATAGCCCATTGAAAAATGCCAAATTTCTTCCTAAAAACCATCTCTTTTTAATAATTCATGGTTAAAGGCTCTCCTTTGCAATAAGTCACTAAGCTGGGCCAGCTGCTTCTAAAGATCTGTAAACGAGACAAAAATAATAATAATACCAACCTCACGGTGCAATTCTGAAAAATCAGATTAGATAGCATAGATGAGAGGGCTTTACAAATGATAACACACCATGTAAATGTTATGTTTTTGCAGCTGCCGCCGCCATAACTGCTGACTAAAAGGAGTTTATCCCTGGTCATAAGGAGCACTCATCCTCATTAGAGACACTGGGTGTGATTAAGCACCATGAAGAAATATTGTATAAACAGTTCTAGATTCAGAGGAGGACAAGAAGGTGGAATGATCGAGGAAGTAACACCTTGAAGGAGACAGGATGGGGGCTTCCACCTCACCGATGGGCAAGACTTGGATGGAGAGGAAGTAGACGAGTATCATGGACAGGCAGTGCAAAAAGCAGCACAGAATATTCACAAATAATAGGAAGCCTTGAGGCACACAGTCTGTGCCAGGGAGGTGAGTGTGAGATAAAGCTAGAAAGGAAGGTGGGCACAGATGATCGAGGGTCGGTGCCTACAATGTCCAGAGTTCAAGACAGCTACCCTACATCTACTCTTATTCACTGAGTATGTATATAAGTAATATATTCAATGTGATCATGTATCAACCTCTAAAACTCATTAACAAGGTCCATGAATCTCGCTGAGGGTTCTTAGACCACTTCTGTTCATTCTGCAGCAGGTCTGAGACAGAAAGGGAAGAGCAGGAAATGGGCTAAAAACAGCCGCAAACCCTGGCAGCATGCCAGACTGGAGGCAGTTCAGCAGACAGGAAGGGAAGGCAAGAAAGGAGCCATGTAGGCTGCAGGCAGGTTGGAGCAGAGACCAGGGAAAGGGAGGAAGACAAACGACTGTAACCACCAATTTGCAGGGCTGTGAAACCTGAACTCTTCTGGATCCGCCTTCCTGGAGAGTCCTCTGGCTCCGAAACTTTGGGAAGGAAAACTGATACCCATAAATAACTGGCTGTGTAAGTGCAGAGTGGGATAAACACTTCATCTTGATTAAAGGCAAAGTGGTTTTTCTGACAAAGAAAAACTGTGACTGGCTGACTTTGCAAAGAGGTTACCTACATGGTTAAATGTGGGAGTTCAAGAAAATTGCAAGATGCATGTTGTAAAAAGATTTGTGGAGCATTAGGACCTGGGTCGGGAGAGGCAAACAAAATACAGTCCTGTCAACAAGGGGCAAAGAGGAGACTTGATATCTTCAGTTCAGTTCAGTCGCTCAGTCGTGTCCAACTCTTTGCGACCCCATGAATTGCAGCACGCCAGGCCTCCCTGTCCATCACCAACTCCCGGAGTTCACTCAGACTCACGTCCACTGAGTCTGTGATGCCATCCAGCCATCTCATCCTCGGTCGTCCCCTTCTGCTCCTGCCCCCAATCCCTCCCAGCATCAGAGTCTTTTCCAATGAGTCAACTCTTCGCATGAGGTGGCCAGAGTACTGGAGTTTCAGCTTTACCATCATTCCAAAGAACACCCAGGGCTGATCTCCTTTAGAATGGACTGGTTAGATTTCCTTGCAGTTCAAAAGCATCAATTCTTCGGAGCTCAGCTTTCTTCACAGTCCTACTCTCACTTCTACGTTCCCTCAAATAGATAGGAGGTCAAGCTGGATCTGCTTTCCTTTGGGACCATCATCAACCACAAATAGCCACTGTTTTCAGTAATGCCATGGTCAATGCTCATCTGTGTCCAACCCAAACCCTGAGAGCCCCTAACAATGCGATTCAGTCCTCACATGGACCATCAACTTAAACCACAGCTCAAGGGAGGGGCCAGAACAACTAATAAGCTGAGTTAATAAGTAAATCCAAATATGTTAACAAAATAATGAAACAAATCACTATTGCTTACTAAATGAAATCCAAGTGTAACCGTCTCTGTTAAAGGGAATAAAGATTTTTTCAAACACTTGTGAACCTTTTAAAACAGAAGCCACATCTGCAAGTATCCTAAAGCGACTCAACCAAGATAAAAGTGGAAATGAAAATATTTTCAAATCAAATGCAGCTCCATTCCCACCAAAACTCCCTTCTCATTCACTTGATCAAGCTCCCCACTGGGGCTATGGAGCTTCCTCCTCGGATATAGGCTATGCGGAGCCCAGGAGATGATTTCAGAAAGGTCTTATTATAGTGATGCTTACAAGGACACTGATGCTAGGTCCATTAGCAGTGTCTGTGGAGAAGTAGGTGCCACAATTCCAAGACCCTCTCCTCAGGTCTCCTGAAGATAAAAAGGATGTGCCGTGGAGTGATCTCACACCTCTGCTCATTCGAGAGGAGGATCTGGAGAGAAAAGGAGAAGAGGCAGCAACAGGACAGGAGAGAGAGAAAATGAGAGAAGCAGATGATGGCAGAATGCCCAGACATGGAGGCAGGTCTGGAGGCAGAAGAGAGGAAATAAGGAAAGATGGAGGCTGCAGGCTTGTTGGAACAGAATCCAGGAATGAGGCAGAAGGAAGAAGGAAGAGGACGACATGGTGATGGGACCAAGACAGAAGCATACCGGAAGTAGGATGGGGCAACAAGGAGAGCAAACAACTTGCCCTGGAAAAAGAGAGTAAAGGGCAGATTAGTGAACAACAAAGGCAGTGGCACCCCACTCCAGTACTCTTGCCTGGAAAATCCCATGGACGGAGGAGCCTGGTGGGCCGCAGTCCATGGGGTCACGAAGAGTTGGACACGGCTGAGCGACTTCACTTTCACTTTTCACTTTCATGCACTGGAGAAGGAAATGGCAACCCACTCCAGTGTTATTGCCTGGAGAATCCCAGGGACAAGGAGCCTCATGGGCTGCCGTCTATGTGGTCGCCCAGAGTGGGACACGACTGAAGCGACTTAGCAGCAGCAGCAGCAGCAGCAGCAGCAGCAGCAGCAGCAAAGACCACAATTTCAAACAACCATGGAGATAGGCGATGAGAAGTAGGTCAAGGGAAAATCTGGTCATGACCATTGCTTAGACAAGACCAGAAATGAGGGGTCTGATTCTTGACCATTGATTCTTTAAGGGTCCTAAAGATTCACCAGTCTCTGTCTGTAGCCCCACAGCCTTTCGTTTGCTCATCAGTGAAAATGTTCTTCCACATCCTAAACGGAGAATTTATGTTGCTGTGACATTTCAAGGTCCATTTATAAAACATCTCACTGAAGTTATCATGGTCATTACACTAAGGCATCGTATTTTATGTAAGGACATATTGTAAAGCTCAAGTAATACAACTCTCAGTGAAAACAGCAATTAGACAACACCACAGTGCAATGAGCTACTAGAATTTTGGAGCAAGAACTGAAATTACTTAGTGAAATTTGGAAACTGTCAGTCATAAATAAGTGCTTTACACATAAATAATCTGTCATTTTTTTTCAAATGAGAAAAGATTAGTAAACCACTCATCTTAACTGAACTGTTCCCTGGTGGCTCAGATGGTAAAGAATTTTCCAACAGTGCAGGAGACCCGGGTTCGAACCCTGGGTTGAGAAGATCCCCTGGAGAAGGGAATGGCAACCCACTCCAGTATTCTTGCCTGGGCAATTCCACGGACAGAGGAGCCTGGCAGGCTACAGTCCATGGGTCTCAAAGAGTCAGACACGACTGAGTGACTTAACACTACAAAGATAAACTGTCAGTCATAAATAAGTGCTTTACACATAAATAATCTGTCATTTTTTTTCAAATGAGAAAAGATTAGTAAACCACTCATCTTAACTGAACTGTTCCCTGGTGGCTCAGATGGTAAAGAATTTTCCAACAGTGCAGGAGACCCGGGTTCGAACCCTGGGTTGAGAAGATCCCCTGGAGAAGGGAATGGCAACCCACTCCAGTATTCTTGCCTGGGCAATTCCACGGACAGAGGAGCCTGGCAGGCTACAGTCCATGGGTCTCAAAGAGTCAGACACGACTGAGTGACTTAACACTACAAAGATATAAAAGATAAAACGTCTTAACTGAGCTGAAATAAATGTAATGCTGGAGTAGCAGTGTGTATGAATAGCCACAGTGAGATCACTGCAACTCTATTTTAAAAAAATTCAGTAACTGTCAGAGATTTCTGAGTATCTGTGCCATGCCTCACGACTAAACGGGAATACTTCTTGTTTCCAACATACCTTTTAACTGTTAGGTCAAATCGACACTTTCTCAGGTCTACTTCGTGGCACGCGTTATTCTAGGCACTCCCACACACATGACCTCATCTGGTCTCTCAACGGTCTACTGCAGTAGGCGTTATTATCCCAATTTTCCAGATGGGGAGACTGACGCTCGGGGTGGTTAAGGTCACACAGCTGGGAGCTGGCGGGACCAGGATGCAGATTCAGGTCTCTGACTTCAAGTCCAGCACTTTCTGTAAGATACCAGGCTGCCTCTGTTCCTATCTCTGGCCAGAAAGGAGTTGACTAGCATCCAGAAGGTAGGATGCTGGAATGTAAATGTTATCTCTTATGCATCTACAAGCATGTCAAATATTTTACAATAAACATGTATAGAGTCATGGAAGGGACTGAATTATGCTCCTCTAAATTCATATGTTGAAGCCCTCACCCCTGTGCCCTGTGCCTGAAAATGGGACGGCATTTAGAGATGGGACCTTTAAGAGAGGATTAAGTTTAAAAGAGGTCATTGGCATGGGGCCTAACGCAATCTGATTGGCGTTCTGATAAGAAGAGATGAGGATGCACGAGAGGCACACAGGTGCACAGAGGGTTGACCCTGTAAAGACCCCAGCAGGCATCTGCAAGCCGAGGAGACAGCCCTGAGCACATCGCTCCTGCCAGCACCTTGATCTTGCCTTCCAGCCTCCAGAACTGCGAGAAGAAATTGTCTGCTGTTTAAGCCACACAGCCTGTGGCATTTTGTTATGGCTCCTGACGCAGCCTAACACAAGTTCCCGCGATGTGCCACACACTGTGCCCGTGCAAGAGTGCTACCATAAGTAAGACAGGGTCCCCACTCTCAAGAGTGTGCAGCCTTGTAGGGGCTTCTTCAAAGCAAACAATTAAAATGAACAGAGCAAGGTAAGTCCTACAAAAAGAGCAGGTGCCGAGCGCCAGGGGCACGTGAGACGCTCCTATGATCTCATATGCGGTGTGTATGTTGTTCTTCAGTTGTTAAGTGCTCTCTGACTCTTTGTGACCCCATGGGCTGAAGCACACCAGGCTCCTCTATCCTCCACTATCTCCTGGAGTTAGGAGAGGGCAGCAAGACTTTACAGAAGGTGATGTCAAAGAAGAGACATAAAAAGATTTTCCCCTTATATCTGGAAGAGCCTCCAATTTCCATTGACCAAAAATCTTTCTATTCTTGATTGTAATTCCCCCAAATTCAGAAAACATTCCTCTTATGCCAGTCAGCTACTGCTTTGCTAGTATTTCGTTTCTACTTCAAAAACTAAACATTTATACCCTTTAAATACTTAGGTCCAGGAATGGGCTTTATGAAAGTATTTGAAATGAAANATTTTCCCCTTATATCTGGAAGAGCCTCCAATTTCCATTGACCAAAAATCTTTCTATTCTTGATTGTAATTCCCCCAAATTCAGAAAACATTCCTCTTATGCCAGTCAGCTACTGCTTTGCTAGTATTTCGTTTCTACTTCAAAAACTAAACATTTATACCCTTTAAATACTTAGGTCCAGGAATGGGCTTTATGAAAGTATTTGAAATGAAAACAAAATTTTAGATGAAGAGTTCTGTGGTGCACTAGTTCTGTGGTGCATAGTAAAGGCTGACACAACTTAAGAAAAGAGTAATTTAAAAAATTATGGTGAAGAAAATCAATTTTGTCTAGTTTATTTCAACCTAAAGAAAATGTGAATTTTGTTTAAAAAATTATGGTGAATTTATTCAATGAAATATATGCAAATATTAAAGTTGATCTGAAGAATATTTAAGGGCATGGGAAAATGTTGTGATACAATATAAACTCATAATTTTGTTAATATAGATATGCAGTTTTAAAAGTTCAAAATATGAAGTGGCCACTACAGGCTTACTTATAGAATTGACACAGCTTTAATTATCAATTTTTAAAATAATTTCTATGTTTCCAAAGTTTTCTAGAATTATAAATATAATTACTATAATTATATATATACACACACTCATACATTTTTTAATGAGAGAAAAATATTTTTTTTTCCCAGAAGGCTTGGGAAATTATCTGATTCTTTCAACCACACTATTAGAACCAAACTACCCATATTAGCTCTATCATATATCAACAAATTGTTATCAGTTTAAAAGCTTACACTTGTACTGAGAAAACCGAGATCCAAATTTTGGTTCCATCTCTTATTAGCCGTATTTCTCAAAGGAATTTGCTTAAATTCTGGGCCTCAATTTCTTCACCTTTTAAGGCAAATAATAATTGCAGGGGCCATCACAGGGTGGGTGGGAAGATCAAATCANCTCATATTAGCCCTATCATATATCAACATACTGTTATCAGTTTAAAAGCTTACACTTGTACTGAGAAAACCTAGATCCAAATTTTGGTTCCATCTCTTATTAGCCGTATTTCTCAAAGGAATTTGCTTAAATTCTGGGCCTCAATTTCTTTACCTTTTAAGGCAAATAATAATTGCAGGGGCCATCACAGGGTGAGTGGGAAGATCAAATCAGATGTGCAGGAAAGTACACTGCAAACTATAAAATGCTATAGCAAAATGAGAATAAGGAGGGTTATTATTTTTACTGACTCATATGGTGCTGTTTCTGAACAAGTCAATGTCAGCTGAAGGTGGAAATAGGTTTTAAAAAACCTCTAATCATAACTGGTCATCAATGCATTTCTTCAGTGCGTGTCAGTGTGGCCCAGACCACATTAGGTAGACTTTTATGGGGCAGCGGCCACATATATTCCGTACAAATTCTTATAGTCTGTGAATGGAATACACAAGTGCCAACCCCAGGAAATACTCTCCACAGACACACGACCAATGTGAGTGTTATACAGGCAGATGATAAGTCATTGTAAGTCACCTCCTCAAAGCAACTGCCCAAGTAGCCAGAAAGGTCATCAGGAAAACCATGAAGGTTGGCAGGTCAGAGCATGGACAAATGGGGAAGATGCTGTCAGCATTTAAAAGATCACATTAGGTAGACTTTTATGGGGCAGCGGCCACATATATTCCGTACAAATTCTTATAGTCTGTGAATGGAATACACAAGTGCCAACCCCAGGAAATACTCTCCACAGACACACGACCAATGTGAGTGTTATACAGGCAGATGATAAGTCATTGTAAGTCACCTCCTCAAAGCAACTGCCCAAGTAGCCAGAAAGGTCATCAGGAAAACCATGAAGGTTGGCAGGTCAGAGCATGGACAAATGGGGAAGATGCTGTCAGCATTTAATAAGTAAAAGCCCCCAGGGGGTAATCCAGCTTCAAATGACAGAAACACCTCTACTGTGATGCGGCTGCTAAGTCGCTTCAGTCGTGTCCAACTGTGCGACCCCATAGACGGCAGCCCACTAGGCTCCTCTGTCCCTGGGATTCTCCAGGCAAGAATACTGGAGTGGGTTGNACTGGACGTGAGTCTGAGTGAATTCCAGAAGTTGGTAATAGACAGGGAGGCCTGGTGTGCTGCCATTCATGGGGTCGCAAAGAGTCGGACACAACTGAGCGACTGAACTGAACTGAACTAGGTATATAATGGATTTTCAGGTGACGCACAGTTAAAAAATCTGCCTGACAATGCAGAAAAACCAAGAGATGCGAGTTTGATCCTAGGGTTAGGAAGATCCCTTGGAGTAGGAAATGACATCTCACTCCAGTATTCTTGCTTGGAGAATTCCATGGACAGAGGAGCCTGGCAGGGTGCAGTGCAGAGCTCACGAGCAGTTGGCCATGACTGAGCGCACATGCACACATGCCTACTGGCTGCATAAGTTACTCACCTCTCTCAAATTCACCCATATCAGCAGTAAAATGAAGATACTACATCCATTATTTGACGGTTATTGAGACTGAGTAAGAATGTAGATAAAGTGTTTAATACCATGCTGTGGACCTTTGCTCTCAGTAAACAATAGATTTTTTTTTCCTTTACTAATTGAAAAACTATTTACTAACAACACTTATTATTACAAAAACTGTTTTTGATCCTAGGATCAGAACAACCAATAATAGACTGTATCTATCCAATGTGTTATATACATGTATCTAATATATTGTTTGACCTATTACACATACACGCATGTATGATTATAAACTACATGCTGTCGGGGAGTGGTGTGTAGAGAAATAACTCTATCATGGGGAAGCCAAGGCCCAGAGAGAATGATAACTTTTCCAAGATGGTACAGCTCATAGCAAAGCTCAGCCCTGTTGTCTCAACAACCAACACCAAAGTGCCTGGTTCAACAGAGAGTGGTTAGTTCCTTGTGGGATGATAGTTGGTGAGTGTTAGGAGAGGCTCAGAGAGGGCTATCCTTTAAACTGTCTTTGGAAAGAAAGATAAGTTTTTATAGATGGGGAGGGAGGAGGGAAGATGGGGAGAATTAGTAGCAGAAAGAGAAGCTAGCATGTTCTTTCTATCAGCTGTGGAAAATAAAAAGCCTTGTTTTGATATTAGCAATTACAGACAATTTTAAATTAAAATCTCTTCCATTAGGGGAAAGCAGAAACTATTACCCTTTTAATATCAGTTATAAAGTTTTGCTCTATTCATTTGTTGACGACCTTGCAGGAAGGCACACAATCATTTCTCATAAAAGATACACTCATCTTCTTTATTAAAGAAAAGATAAAGAATGAAGAGTATTTAGAGTTCCCTTACCTTAATGGTTAACAAAGATAAACTAGCGTTCGTATTTTGTCCTTTCTTAATGTGTACATTTTGTTGTTGGTTGGGCTTGTAAAATAAGGAGCTGCTGACTGGCAGGTCAATGTGATTTGTTACACACTTCTATATTTTCAGTACTTCTATGTAGGTTACGTGAAAATTCGTGGGGAAAAAAAATGTGTTGCTGCTATAGGTGAAAGTGAACAAGTGATTTGTTCAAGTGGTTAGTGCCTATGACTGGGGTGCTAAAGCAAAAATAATGTAAAATATTTTATTTCAGAAATAATTTCAGCATTTCTGTGACCTCTTGGTCCATAGCACACTTACTTGACTCCTACCCACCTGGGAATCCACTGACAAAGACTTAGATGCTGCCATTCTTATTCCCCCTTACATTTTTCTGGAAATAGCCTGAAAATACCATGTCAGGGTCTCTATTGCCCTCTGTTTCTCTCCTTTTGCCCAGGAATACTAGTGGAGCAAATTAATATACCTCCTTACCCTCCAGCCCCAGATGAACCCACCAGTATTTAATAGTTTCTAATCATAGCCAGGTTCTCATTGTTGTTAACCATTCCCATTTACTTCTGTTTAATCCTCATCTCGGAGAAGGTGATGGCACCCCACTCCAGTACTCTTGCCTGGAAAATCCCATGGACAGAGGAGCCTGGTGGGCTGCAGTCCACGGTTTCAGGAAGAGTCAGACCGACTGAGCGACTTCACTTTCACTTTTCACTTTCATGCACTGGAGAAGGAAATGGCAACCCACTCCAGTGTTCTTGCCTGGAGAATCCCAGGGACGGGGAAGCCTGGTGGGCTGCCATCTATGGAGTCGCACAGAGTCAGACATGACTCAAGTGATTTAGCAGCAGCAGCAGCAGCAGCAGCAGCAGCAGCAGCAATCCTAATCTATTTCCCAAATTCTTGCCAGATTCACCTGTTGAACTCAAGCACACCTTACTTCTCTTGTTCTCTTGTTCCCAATTCTACTTCAATATTATTGTTCTTACTCCATTATTTTATTTACCAAAAACTTCTCTTAGTATGTTTTACTATCAACCACTTCCTCTCTAATAACTTGTAAATTTAGTTTCCACATGTTGTCTAGTAAGGGAAGGCAGCTTAAAATAGACACTGGACCTGAATATTAATTGCTTCTTTCTGGACTTGTTTGTTACCTCATGTATGAAATAGCGATAGTTAAAATACAGCGCATGGTTTTATTGCGAAAGTGAGATCAGATACATGAAGAATCTATTGTATACCTGGCAGAAACAAGGTGCAGAATAAATACAGAATTCCACGCTTTCTTTCCTACTTGTTAAGGCAGGTTTTGCTTCTACTATTGATACTTAAACTATTCCTTCTGTATGTTCCTTGTGAGTTCCTCTTCTCACTTCAGTGTTTTGTTTATAGCCTTCTTTTTATTGTTCCTGTAATAATTTTATTTACAACCACAATTTGAAGCATCCTTCCATGTGTATTTGTCCCAATTATGTATCTTTGATTTATCAAACCTTGGATTTGAAAGTAGTCTTACTGATCACCTGACTGAACTTCATTATTGAGAAGAGACAACCAAGACCCAGGGGGATTGCATTCCTTTTCTAGAAACATAAGAATTAATGGGGATAGAATCTCCATCTTCTGAATTTTGGATAACTAAGTTGCCAGTTCTTTCTCCACAGTTTCAATGTTTCATTTTGAATCACTTGGTCATCTTATAAGATCTTGTATTTTTTATAATTAGCAAAGTATTAATATACTTACCTTCTCATTATCTCCTATTTGCCTTTGAGCACACTGAAACTTAGTAAATTTAAACAGTTCTCCAGGTTGTATAACTAATTGTAACAGGGCAAGAATGAGACTCAAGACTTTAACTTTTGTTTCCAAAGATCTCTGATAATTCTTTTCAAAATCTGGTGCAAGAATCTAGTTTTATGTTTTTCATGCCTTTTAGATGGTTTACTAGGAGAAGGCAATGGCACCCCACTCCAGTACTCTTGCCTGGAAAATCCCATGGGTGGAGGAGCCTGCTAGCCTGCAGTCCATGGGGTCACTAAGAGTCAGACACGACTAGGCGACTTCACTTTCACTTTTCACTTTCGTGCATTGGAGAAGGAAATGGCAACCTACTCCAGTGTTCTTGCCTGGAGAATCCCAGGGATGGGGGAGCCTGGTGGGCTGCTGTCTATGGGGTTGCACAGAGTCGGACACGACTGAAGCGACTTAGCAGCAGCAGCAGCAGCAGCAGATGGTTTACTCAATATTCTCTATACTGAGGAAGTGATTTCTGAATGCTACTGTGTCCTAGCTGTAAAGTATGAAGATTACACCAAAAGTACATGTAAATTTGGATTACAACCCACTATTCACTGCCCCCCGCACATATATATTTTTTGTTTCTTTATGAATCACATTATAAAATATATATCATGTCAGTTTATTTTAAATCCAATGGAACCAAGTTATTCTTTTATCTCCTTCTTTGTCAAGATTATTTTGCAGGCAATGCAAACAAAGAGTTGCTCTGTGGTAAATTTCCTCAGGGATGATTTAACTAGCCAATTTCCAGACACTCTCATGTAGCACTCAGATATATCTTAATGTGAAGCAATGACAAAGACATCTCTTCACTGGCTGTTATAGGGTGGTGCTAATAAAACACATCTAACCATAGGGAGTACATTGGAATATTTTATGACTAGGAGGTGATTGCATGAATTATAAGTAGTATAACCTGGTTAATCATGATAGACTCAACAGCTTCAGTAAAAAGTACATATCAAATATACAATGCAAATGTAACATTCATTAGCATCATGTTCTCCATATATACCTGCTATTGTTTTCAGAGTAGAAGCTTAGAGTTATTCTCTTTGAAAACATCTTTAATCTCCACAAATGAAGTTGTATGTACTATATTTCCCAGATCATCTACATTTCAATAAATGTGGTAAAATACTGTATAACTTCAGATTATTTCTTGAACTAGATTATGACAAATATATGTATAAAAACAAATGAATGTTATTTGAATTGGAATATTGTTATTAATAGAAGCTACTTATATATTTATAAAACATATAATATAATTTACTAATGATTATTAACTAATTTGATGTTAATTATTAAATTATATGTCTGATATAAAATTTATCTGATTTATTATTATGTATTAATCTATATACTTATGAAACATATAATCTGGCTACCTGCAATCACAGCATTCACATTGGGAAAATTATTCTAACATGTATTATGGGACATGGTAAGAAGATAACATTTAAACTTCAATTAATTAAATACACTGTGTCATGGTTGCCAATAGAGCAAATGTGATATTAAACTGCATTAATAAATACATTCCATGTTTTAAACAACAAAGATAATAGCACACTGTATAGCACATAGATCATATCTGGGGAGATGTTGGCTCCAGACACCACATTTTATATTTATTATCTGCTTTTATTGATATATAATTTATTTGCAGTGTTGTTTAATTACTGCTGTACAGCAATGCGATTCAGTTATACATATATATGCTTTTTCATTATGATTTATCATATGATACTGAATGTAATTTCCTGTGCTATAGAGTAGGATCTTGTTGTTTAACCATGCTATATATAATAGCCTAGATTTGCTGTCCCCAACATCCCACTCTGCTGCTGCTAAGTCACTTCAGTGGTGTCTGACTCTGTGTGACTCCATAGATGGCAGCCCACCAGGCTCCCCCGTCCCTGGGATTCTCCAGGCAAGAACACTGGAGTGGGTTTCCATTTCCTTCTCCAATGCATGAAAGTGAAAAGTGAAAGTGAAGTTGCTCAGTCGTGTCTGACTCTTAGCGACCCCATGGATCCCAGCCTCTTAAGACCCCAGTCTACCAGGCTCCTCTGTCCATAGGATTTTCCAGGCAAGAGTACTGGAGTGGGGTGCCATTGCCTTCTCCAAACATCCCACTCTATCCCTCCCCCAGTCCCCTTTCTATTGGTAACAAGTCTGTAACATGAGTCTGCTTCTGTTTCATAGTTTCATTTGTGTCATATTTTAGATTCCACATACAAGTAATATCATATGATAGTTATCTTTATTATCTACTTCACTTAGTATGATAATCTCTAGTTGCATCTATCTTGCTGCAAATGGCATTATTTTGTTCTTTTTTTTTTTTATGACTGAATAGTGCTGCATTTTTGATATCACCAACCTTAGATATGCCACCCTAATGGCACAAAGTGAAGAGGAACTAAAGAGCCTCTTGATAAGGGTGAAAGAAGAGAGTGAGAAAGCTGGCTTAAAACTCAGCATTCAAAAAACTAAGGTCATGGCATCTGGTCCCATCACTTCATGGTAAATAGGAGAGGAAAAAGGATTTTATTTTCTTGGGCTCCAAAATCACTGTGGATGGTGATGGCAGCCATGAAGTTAAAAGGAACTCCTTGGAAGGAAAGCTATGACAAACCTAGAGAACATATTAAAAAGCAGAAACATCATTTTGTTGACAAAGGTCTACATAGTCAAAGCTGTGGTTTTTCCATTAGTCATATACAGATGTGAGAATTAGACCATTAAGAAGGTCGAGCTTTCTAAGTGATGATGCTTTCAGCCTTGAAATATTGGTGCTTTCAAATTGTGTTGGAGAAGGCTCTTGAGATTTTTTTTTATGACTGAATAGTGCTGCATTTTTGATATCACCAACCTTAGATATGCTACCCTAATGGCACAAAGTGAAGAGGAACTAAAGAGCCTCTTGATAAGGGTGAAAGAAGAGAGTGAGAAAGCTGGCTTAAAACTCAGCATTCAAAAAACTAAGGTCATGGCATCTGGTCCCATCACTTCATGGTAAATAGGAGAGGAAAAAGGATTTTATTTTCTTGGGCTCCAAAATCACTGTGGATGGTGATGGCAGCCATGAAGTTAAAAGGAACTCCTTGGAAGGAAAGCTATGACAAACCTAGAGAACATATTAAAAAGCAGAAACATCATTTTGTTGACAAAGGTCTACATAGTCAAAGCTGTGGTTTTTCCATTAGTCATATACAGATGTGAGAATTAGACCATTAAGAAGGTCGAGCTTTCTAAGTGATGATGCTTTCAGCCTTGAAATATTGGTGCTTTCAAATTGTGTTGGAGAAGGCTCTTGAGAGTCCCTTGATCAGCAAAGAAATCAAACCAGTCAATCCTAAAGGAAATCAACCCTGAATATTCACTGGAAGGACTGATGCTGAAGCTGAAGCTCCAATACTTTGGTCACCAGATGTGAGGACCCAACTCATTGGAAAAGACCCTCATGCTGAGAAGGATTGAAGACAAAAGGAGAAGGGGCATCAGAGGATGAGGTGGTTAGATAGCATCAGTGACTCAATGGGCATGTATTTGAGCAAACTTTAGGAGACAGTGAAGGGACAGAGGAGCACGGCATGCTGCACTCTATGGGATTACAGAGTCGGACACGACTCAGCTACTGAACAGCAACAACAAAGTAATGCATTCTATATATGTACTTTGTCCACCTCATGCGAAGAGTTGACTCATTGGAAAAGACTCTGATGCTGGGAGGGATTGGGGGCAGGAGGAGAAGGGGACGACAGAGGATGAGATGGCTGGATAGCATCGCTGACTCGATGGACGTGAGTCTGAGTGAACTCCAGGAGTTGGTAATGGACAGGGGGGCCTGGTGTGCTGCGATTCATGGGGTCGCAAAGAGTTGGAGGCGACTAGTGACTGAACGGACTGAACTGAATAATTAGTTATGTTGAGCAAGTTTGCATATACCTATTGACCATCTGTATGCCTTCTTTGGATAAATGTCTGTTTAGGTCTTCTGCCAATTTTTGATTGAGTTGTTTGTTTTTTTTCTTGCTGAGTTCTATGAACTTTGTGTATATTTTGGAAATTAAGCCCTTGTCAATCAGATCTTTTGCAAATACTTTCTCCCATTCTGTAGATTGTCTTTTTGTTTTGCTTATGGCTTCCTTTGCCATGCAAAAGCTTGTAAGTTTGATTAAGTGCCATTTATTCATTTTTGTTTTTTATTCTATTGCCTTGGGAGACTGACCCAAGAAAACACTGATGCAAATTGTGTCACAGAATATTCTGGCCTATGATCTTTTCTAGGAATTTTATTGTATCTTGCCTTATGTTCAAGTCTTTAAGCCCATTTTGAGTATTGTCTGAAGCCTGGAAAAGCTATGCTTCCTGCTTTGTTCCTTTTCTTCAGAATTGCTTTGGCAATTTTGAATCTTTTGTGATTCCATATAAAATTTTAGGATTGTTTGTTCCATCTCTGTGAAAAATGTCATGGGTAATTTGATAGCGATCATATTAAATCTGTAGATTGCTTTGGTTAATATACCATTTTAACAGTATTAATTCTTCCAATATAAGACATGAGCTATCTTTCCATTTCTTTGAATCATCTTTGGTTTCCCTTATTAATATTTAATAGTTCTCAATGTTTAAGTCTTTCACCTCCTTGGTCAGGTTTATTCCTAAGTATTTTATTTTTAGAGGTGTGATTTTAAAAGTTATTTTTTTTTAACATTTCCTTTCTGATATTTCATTTTTGTGTATAAAAAATGCAGCTGCTTTCTGTATGTTAAGCTTGTATACTGCTTCCTTGCTGAATACATTGATCAATTCTAGTATTTTTTGTGTGGAGTCTTTAGGATTTTTAATATAAATATTATGTCATCTGCATATAATGAAAACTTTACTTTTTCTTTCAAATTGGATACTTTTATCTCTTTTTTTGTTGATTGCTGTGGATGAGACTTCCAGTACTATGTTGAATAGAAGAGGTGGGAGTGGGATTGCTAATAAAAGTGGGTTGGGAGAACAGTCCTAAACAGTAATCTGAATCACTGAATCCATAATCTTGGTGATGATGATGATGATAGAAATCACTTAACTAGCATTTCCCAGAGGTTAGGCAGTGTTTCAAGTTACTTGCATAAGAGATAGGGAACATTATTTTCTATATTTTGCTTTGTTCCAGATTTTATGAGAAATTCTTTCAGCTTTTCACTGTTAAGTATCATACTTAGTATGGATTTGTCATAAATAGTTTTTATTATGTCGAGATATATTCCCTTTATATCCACTATGGTAAGAGTTTTTATTACAAATGGAGGTTGAATTTTGTCAGATGCTTTTTCTGCATCTATTCAGATGATCATATGGTTTTTGTCTTTTCTCTTATGTGGTATATCACATTGATTAAATTGCATGTGTTGATACACATAACAGTACATTTTATTTATTTATTTTTTTTAATCTCAGAAATGGACAAGTTTATTCTTTTTTTTAATTTTTACTTTTTTTACTTTACAATACTGTATTGGTTTTGCCATACATCAACATGAATCAACAACAGTACATTTTAGATAAATGTTGACAAACTGATGATCCAAGGAAAAGCAATGAGAATGTAAATCATTTGTTCATTAGAAATGGTAGATGAAATGGAAGATATTAAGGCTAAGGAAGAAGAAATACTGAGGTAAGTGGGCAGTGAGGACTGGGAGTTTGGTGGATTTAGTGGGCTTCAGAGGGATGAAAACTAATATGCAAGGGGAATTAGCCTCATTTATAAAACATCAGAAGACAGATTATGATAATGGCAGTGGAGGAGTCATTTTACAAAGTCAGATTTAAGCTCAAAGAAGGAACTTTCTGACAATTAGTGATGCCTAAAAAGAGACCAGATTGCCATTAAATATGAAATTGTTTTTTATTGTTGACTATTTTAAGACAGAGTCTACACAAGAACTGATGTTTAGAGAGGACCAACATACACTGAATCCAAGTATAATACATTTTTAAATAAGGTGCTCACATATTTTATATTCCCAATATAACATATTTAAGAGTGAAAAGGATTGCTAATAAAAGTAGGTTGGGACAACAGTCCTAAACAGTAATATGAATCACAGAATCCATAATCTTGATGATGATAGAATTCACTTAACTAGCATTTCCCAGAGATTAGGCAGTGTTTCAAGTTATTTGCATAAGAGATAGGGAACAGTACTTTCTATATTTTACAGAGAAGGATAACTGCAATTCAATTTTCTATATTAATTTAAGGTCTTATAGTTGATAAGACATAAAACCAGCTGGTAAGAGGTAAAGATGGAGAGATTCTAATCCAGATAACCTGTTTCTAGATCTCATGGACTTTACTATACTATGCTACATGTATAGGTATATAGATATTTTAAAACTTTATTTAGAAATAATTATAGATTCACAGGAAGTTACCAAAATAGTAAGAGAGGTCTCATATTCCCTTTCCTTAATTTTCCCAGGTGGTTACATCTTACATAAGTAAATTATATTCAAGTCCAGGAAATAGACATCAGTCCAGGATGTCTAAACAATTTCTATGCCATTTTATCACATGTCTACACAAGTATCCACCACTGCAATCAAGACATAGATCTAGTCCATCACTACAAAGAGGTCCCTTGTTTATGCTACATGTATAGGTATATAGATATTTTAAAACTTTATTTAGAAATAATTATAGATCCACAGGAAGTTACCAAAATAGTAAGAGAGGTCTCATATTCCCTTTCCTTAATTTTCCCAGGTGGTTACATCTTACATAAGTAAATTATATTCAAGTCCAGGAAATAGACATCAGTCCAGGATGTCTAAACAATTTCTATGCCATTTTATCACATGTCTACACAAGTATCCACCACTGCAATCAAGACATAGATCTAGTCCATCACTACAAAGAGGTCCCTTGTTGTTATTCCTATGTAGTCATGCCTACATTCCCCTGCTCATCATTCCTACCACCTGGCCACTACCAGCGTGTTCTCCATTTCTATAATTTTGCCACTTCAAGTACATTTATAAATGGAATCATACAGTGGTAAACTTTTGTGATTGGAGTTTTCATTCTGCATAATGCTGAATAGACATGTTTAATAGGAAAATTTAAGTATTTGATTGCACAATTTCTATAGATAAAATTCCATTTGATTTTATAACAAAGAATTTTCTTAAATATTATTTTATAAACAACATGCAATGCAGAAGATACAGTAGACTCAATAATCTGTTTGGGAATAAGTATGTTAAGAACATTTGATGAAAAAATAGCATTCAGATTAGCCTAACCATATAGGAATTGTCATTTTGATCAGATTTGTTATGATTATCTTCTAATGACTGTTGCATAATGCTGAATAGACATGTTTAATAGGAAAATTTAAGTATTTGATTGCACAATTTCTATAGATAAAATTCCATTTGATTTTATAACAAAGAATTTTCTTAAATATTATTTTATAAACAACATGCAATGCAGAAGATACAGTAGACTCAATAATCTGTTTGGGAATAAGTATGTTAAGAACATTTGATGAAAAAATAGCATTCAGATTAGCCTAACCATATAGGAATTGTCATTTTGATCAGATTTGTTATGATTATCTTCTAATGACTGGCTGTTTATTTTCTGTAACATCTTAAATGACCTGTTTTGTTGCCGATAAAGAGAGAAGCAACTTGATGTGCTGATGGGAAAGAATATAATTTAGCAATCAGCATTCAAATTTATTTTAAATTACATTCCCAGACATTGGGAAATATTAAAAAGGAATTAAGAAATTTTCTCCATTAGAGTTTTAGTTAGAACCACTTCATTAAATGACAGCTTCAAAGTAAATAGGCAGGCAATTATGATTCTCTGCTAATCACACTGGCTGGTAAAATTGTTTCTTCACTTCTTATTTCCAGTTATCTCCACCAAATAATGTTATCTATAAGATAATATTCTGACTGAAGAAAACAGGGTAGGCAAATAAGCAAATCTAATTGCCAATAACATTTACATCTAAACCATTTCGTTATAAAACAGTTTAAAAACTCAACAGCTAACAAGATGAACAGGTGTTTTTTTGTTTGTTTCATCTTAGTTTTTATTTCATTACATTTCATTTTATTTGTTTTTGATAAAAAGAAATGCGAATGCGTTCTTTCATGCACATAGATAAGAAAAGCCTTTGACTCACTCCAGAGAAGGCAGTCGAGCAGACTCTGGAATGTGCGCCTTGGTCTACAGCTTGGCATAGCACTGTACACACAAGCTTCGCCCAGGAGATGTTTGGACAACAGAATAGAACAAAACAAAGAAAATGTACAATTAAGATTTTAATTCAACTTTTCATCTAAATTATATTAGTGAAAATTTATCTTATTTTTTTCCGCATAGAAAGTGGTAAAACATATGTATATATGAATCATACAGATAACTAACAGAAAAAAATTTTAAAAATTACACTTCATTGTAAGCAGTCTTGTTGTCATGTTCTCTTATTTTTCACAAATTAAGTTATCCTACCTTATACATCCATAGAAACCTGAAACGTGTTATAGGGCATCATAAAAACAACTCATGAATGGTCAATGTGAACACAACATTTCCATTCTCATATTTCAGTATAAACAAACAAAAGTCAGTCAACCAATCAACAAGGAAGCGGAAAACAAAGAATACACTACCCATTCACAAAAAGAATTCACTTTTGTAAATGAACTTTTGTGTGTGTGCGTCACTTGTTAAAATAAAATCTATCTAGCTAAAGGAAATATGTTTCCTTAGAATTTTACTGAACATCAATGCAGCCTTTCACATTAGTCTGTTAATTAACATGAATCATTTCCTTACATACAGTTGTAGTTATATAATTACACCACATGTGTTCATTCACTTGTTAATCAACAAGTATTCACTAAGTTCTTACTATATACATGCACTGGAAACATAAGATAAATGTTTGGTTTGTCCTCCAGAATATAGCTAACAGCCTTACATGTGGAAAATTAGCCAATATATATAATAAATGCTAGAAATGAAGCATTTATCAACTCTAGTAAAAGTGCTGCTACAGACAGAATGAGGACGAATGATAGCAAACATAATATGGCTCCCTAAGATTAGGATCAAAGGTAGCCACACAGATAATTAAATCCAAATGCTTCATCTTATAGGTAAAGAAAGAGAGGTTCGAAAAGTTATCACAGCTAGTCAGAAAATATCTTGTCTAGAAGCCAAAATTTAAAATGTCTTGACTGCTAACTTTACAAGTGTTGCTGTGAAGAATAAATGAAGTATAATAAGAAATCTTTGGTAGATAGCAAAGTATCAATAAACCTCTAGGAAGAAGTCTATTGCAGTGGAAACAGCATGAATTTGGACTATAACATACTTGGGTTATGCTTCCAACTCTTTCTAAATATGGCACTTAATTTATCGTTGCTTGGTCTCACATTCCTCCTTTCTAACACAAATCAATCATTCCCAATATCTTATAATCATTTATCTATGCCAAAATCAATCACATGATAAATTTGTCATATCCTTACTCACTATTTGATAAAGATTTAAAGAGGAGATGTCTGAGAGGGAAATAAAAACTTGATTAATGTGTTGGATTTGAGGATGATATGTCTACAATATATCTAAGAGAGTGTTAATTTGAGACCATAAGAACATTTGATAATTTTGTTTTGATTTTCTGGTCTCTGAGTGGAAATTGACCAAAGAGGAACCAACAGTGTGGGAATTGAAAGGCCAGCATTCACATCATTAAAAATACTATGAGAAAGAGTATAGTGGGATTTGTTGATGTTTAGCTATGAAGTGAACTTTTCTATAATTCTAAACTCTTAGTATAATATATTATACAAGTGAATACTTTTCTTTTTAGCAGAGATTAAATAAGTCATGGAGTTTTACATTGGGTTAGGGTGGAGTGAAGCAGAGATAATTATATGGAAGCAGGACTCTGGAATGGAAAACATAAGCCTCTTGGGTACTTACTGATACCCTATGGAGAAAATAGAACTGCTATAAAGAATGTAGTAGGGGATTCAAGTCCATCATAACTCAAAGGACAGGAAGTCCTCAGTTGATATCTCAGTTGCACTGGATGTGAAGATTCAGTGAGATAGTGAAAATGATAACCTGGTTATCAAGGCACATTTTGGAATGTCTGCATAGACGGTGATGACCCTTTTTTCTCTTTGGCCTCAAACCTTAATCACTGGCTCTCTGACCTCTGCTAATCAAAACACAGTTGGAATCTCACCTCACCATAATGAGATATGAGTTCCTTAAAATTTGAAACAGGAACAGACTGGAATTTAGTATTTATGTTGCACTAGAACCATTATGTATGATTAGAAGTATGGATATAGCCTGACAAATGGACAGTAAGAAGGGGAAGTCAGGTAGTGGAACTGAGAAGAAGAAGCATTCTCACCAATAAGAGTGCATTTTATTTAATTAAAGCATTGCTATATTTCTTAGAAACATTTATTTCTTGGTAATTAGGTACATTAAGCCATAGGAATACAAAATTTGGGGGATAAAACCCAAATTACTTGATTGATTTACTGGAGGCAATAGTGATAGGAGCCACCCCCATCTTGTCTACTCTTTGGTTTCAGGTCCATTTATTCTGACTTTGGAAGAAATAGCTCCATTTGTTGTTTACAGAATCAAAATCATACTCAAAGCTTATTTTTGATCCTATAGGATAGCACCCCAAACTCACAAATGTCCTTGTAACTGGTCCCATAACTGAGTGAGTGTTCAGCAAGCCTTCTGACATTCTATAAGGCAGCTATATGGGATGATGAGTAAAATTTGGGGGATAAAACCCAAATTACTTGATTGATTTACTGGAGGCAATAGTGATAGGAGCCACCCCCATCTTGTCTACTCTTTGGTTTCAGGTCCATTTATTCTGACTTTGGAAGAAATAGCTCCATTTGTTGTTTACAGAATCAAAATCATACTCAAAGCTTATTTTTGATCCTATAGGATAGCACCCCAAACTCACAAATGTCCTTGTAACTGGTCCCATAACTGAGTGAGTGTTCAGCAAGCCTTCTGACATTCTATAAGGCAGCTATATGGGATGATGAGATACATAGTAGAATTGTAAAGCCCATTTGACTCACATTTAGCTTTCTTAAATGAGATCCTCAGACTGAAATGGGATACAGTAATCACGAATAAGGTAATGGATAGTGGTATGGAAAGAAGCATTAGGAACAAGGCAGGCATATCCATCTGGAATAAGTATGTATTACCATGAGGACAAAATTTTGTAATCTCTCTGGTGCAAGAATTCCAGTGTATTCACTCTTCCTGTGGGTGTCTGGTAAGTCCGTTAGAGAATAGAGCCATATTAGGAACTTAGCCTCAACTTCTGTTGTTGCAGATGAAGAATACAGCAAAGACAGTATTCAGATAATTCTTGCATGGGGAATATTTTACTTTAAAATCTATAACTTTATCTTTGTGCATAACTTGACTAATCTTGCCAACATAGATAACTTTCCCTCCATGAACTGTGAAACTATTGGCTGAGTGATACTCTCAGAATTGATTATATTGTCTACATGAATATTAAAGTGAAAGTATTGGTCACTCAGTCATGTCTGACTCTTTGTGACCCTATAAACTGTAGACTGCCAGGCTCCTCTATCCATGGAATTCTCCAGGGGAGAATACTAGAGTGGGTAGCCAATCCCTTCTCCAGGGGATCTTCCTGACCCAGGGACTAAACCCAGGTATCCTTCATTGCAGATATATTCTTTACCAATTCATCCGAGCCACCAGGGAAACCCATATGAATATTAAGCCCCTCCTGTATAATAGGTGACTTTGTTTTTGTTTTTTTAAACCAATCATAATAGGGAACTTATCAGGAGATTCAGATTGAGAGAGATGGGACAGTGCAGGAGCCCAGGTGCCAGGAGATCTTGGCTAAATATATATATGAAACTTCCTTGTGCTCTCAGATACTAGAAAAACATTACCTAACTCCACTGGCGATTGGAGTTCTTCCATGCACCCTACTTTATGATTTGGTGTATCAGATACCACAGCTCATAAATGGGTAGATCAGTCTACCTGCTCAATTGGTGTTCCAGATGTGGTATTCCACCTCTGTCAGAGCCTAGAAGCAAGCCCAGGAGCTGTTTCTCCGTGTTAAGTATTTTTGTGTGCAATAACACATAGCTGAAATCCAAAACAATCTGGGAGTCTGAATCATGTATCAGTGATACTGAAAGCATTCCTTTTTGTCACCATTCATAACTGCCATAGACATTTGGAGCACTTTTATATCTGTTGGATTTACCAGGTCACAAAGCCCAAGAAGGAAAACCCTTTACACTGTGTGTGCCAGCTTTAGAATCTTTCATTGCTCTAGTATGATATTAGTTTTCTATTGCTGAGTAACAAATTACCACAACCTTAACATCCTGAAGCAATAAAAAATTACTACCTTTCAGTTCAGTTTAGTTCAGTCGCTCACTCATGTCTAACTTTATGTGACACCATGGACTGCAAAATGTCAGGCTTCCCTGTCCATCACCAATTCCCGGAACTTGCTCAAACTCATTTCCATTGAGTTGGTGATGTCATCCAACCATCTCATCTTCTGTTGTCCTCTTCTCCTCCTCTCTTCTGTCTTTCCCAGCATCAGGGTCTTTTCCAATGAGTCAATTCTTCGCATCAGGTGGCCAAAGTATTGGAGTTTCAGCTTCAAATCAGCCCTTCCAATGAATATTTAGGACTGATTTTCTTTATGATGGACTGGTTGGATCTCCTTGCAGTCCAAGGAACCCTCAAGAGTTTTCTCCAATAGCACAGTTCAAAAGCATCAATTCTTCAGTGCTTAGCTTACTTTATGGTCCAACTCTCAGATCCATACATGACTACTGGCAAAAACACAGCTTTGACTAGATGGACCTTTGTCAGCAAAGTAATGTCTCTGCTTTTTATATGCTGTCTAGGTTGGTCATAACTTTCCTTCCAAGGAGTAAGTATCTTTTAATTTCATGGCTGCAATCAACATCTGCAGTGATTTTGGAGCCCAGAAAATAAAGTCTGACACTGTTTCCACTGTTTCATCTATTTGCCATGAAGTGATGGGACTGGATGCCATGATCTTAGTTTTCTGAATGTTGAGCTTTAAGCCAACTTTTTCACTCTCCTCTTTCACTTTCATCAAGAGGCTCTTTAGTTCCTCTTCACTTTCTGCCATAAGGGTGGTGTCATCTGCATATCTGAGGTTATTGATATTTCTACTGGCAATCTTGATGCCAGCTTCTGCTTCCTTCAGCCCAGTATTTCTCTTGATGTACTCTGCATAGAAGTTAAATAAGCAGGGTGACAATATACAGCCTTGACGTACTCCTTTTCCTACTTGGAACCAGTCTGTTCTTCCATGTCCATTTCTAACTGTTGCTTCCTGACCTTCATACAGGTTCTCAAGAGGCAGGTCAGTTACTTTAAGTCAAACACACTAGTTCTCTTTTATAGCTTTAATAGAGAAATTAAAACTTCAAACTGATCATTTTCTTTATGTTATCCTTCCAATGTAGCCAGAAGTAACTAGCCCACACAGAACCCTTGCAACTATCACTTCTACCGTAACAGATACTTTGTCCAAATGATACATATGACCAACATCCCATTTTCTTTTGGAACTGAGGTCATCAACACCGTCACATTCAATCAGGATGTATAACTCCTCCTAGATATCCATTTTTGAAGGACTGCTTCTTGGAAATACTCCTGGGCAAAGAAAAATAATACATTAGTCAGAGTTCATTCAGGGAAACAGAAATCAATCTATATTTTTCACGCAGAAATATTAAATACAAGATCAACTGCTTGCAGTATTGTTGGAGAGGGTTGAGTTATAAGCATTAGGGATGATGGCCAGACATTATAAAACTGCAAGAAGATAACAGCCAACACACAACTCTTTTCAGAGCTGCCCAGGTCTAATCACCATGTCCATTCTTACACTTCTGCTGTAGCTTCTCAGCAGAGCCTTCTTTTGACCACTTATAACTCATCTCCACAAAGCAGCCAGAGGAATATTTTTTAAAAGGCAGAAACTTGCCTTTTATTCTTATTTGGAACCCTCTAATTACTTTTTTTTTTCTTTTTTTAAGAGTGCTACTAGTGGTAAAGAACTTGCTTGCCAATGTAGGAGACTCAAGAGTCAGAGGTTCAATCCCTGGCCCGGGAAGATCCTCTAGAGAAGGGCATGGCAACCCACTCCAGTATTCTTGCCTGGGGAATTCCATGGACAGAGAAGCCTGGCAGGTGACAGTCCATAGGGTTGCACAGAGTTGGACACAACTGAAGAGATGCATGGAAGCAATTACTTTTTATTGCAAGTAGAGTTAAATCCAAACCCTAACTGGGTTCTACAAAGTCATGTACGTTTAATTCTTGCCTGTGTCTCTGATCTTGTCGACTACCACTTTCTGCCTCTTGGACAGCAGATACTTCTCACTCACCACGTATAGCTTCCCGGTGTTTCTCAAACAACTGAACTTGCTCCTGCCTGTCACTTTGCACATGTTATTCCTTCAACTTGAAATGAACTTTGCTCAGATAATCCTTTGTTTGATTCCTGTCTGTCATTTAGGTTTCAGATGGAAGATTTGAGAGGAAAAATAAAGATAATAATAAGGAGAAGGAGGAGGAGGGGAGTAAGGATAAAGGGAGTTGGAAAGAGAAATTTAGAAGCTATGAAAAGCAAATAACATCAACATGATAAATAGATGCACTTGTTTCTTAGAGGCAAACTGTGCTTACACTGCAGAACCGTAGATTGTTTGAGGGGCCTATTTTATAGTCTGGTGTTTCTCAAACCTGATTCCTTTGCTTTCCTGGACAATAGATTTTTGTTTTTACCCATGTAGCCAGGATCTAGCATCTGCAACTTTAATCAGCCATGGAGAGATTTTTTTTATATAGATTGGCTATGTATTTTTTATGTTTTACTTACTTTTGTACTTTTACTATCTTGGATTACTGGACTAGATATTATACCAGTACTTCTATTAAAAAAAAATAATAATAAATAAATTGTAACCTATCTCCAAGAATATCCCACAAGCATAGCAAAACTGACCATTAGTGAGAATTTAAGCATATCTTGTTTTAAAGCCCTTAAAGGAAGAAAAATATCTAAATACAAAATACTGTAGTTTAATAAAGTATACCCTGCTTACAGACTTGGAATCTATTTAGCATCCTATAATTGCCATAATGTTGCACAATTTATAGCTTATTTTCTCCTATTGATAGTTTCTATTTCACTTAGAAAGACAACAAGAAACATCTAAATTTTAGATATTGCTGCTCTCACAGGACTAGCTTACAAGGCTCAAAAAAGTCATGAGAGTAAACTAGAAATTAGGAGTTGCTTCCGTGTCTCAACCCTTCAGTTGAAGGTGCATATTAAGCTCCTATTCTCCACTATACGATGAACGTGTCAAGGATCTTTTCTGAACTTTGTGATGTCCTTGTAAACATACCAGTATGTGACCCATTTGGACTCTCTGGTCTCCAGTGGTCCTTTTTTTTTTTTTAATTTTTCAATGAAATTATTTGAATTTCAGTCAATTCATATTCTTCTCAGATATTTCTGAGATTTCCTGGACATTGTGCTTACTTGTCTCAGTGGTTATTTGTTAGCTCTTAGGCCAAATTCTTGGTTTTGGCTGGCTTTTCCCTGAACATTCTGGCCATCTTTCTCCACCTCCATATAGTCCTTTAGCCTTTCTGGTTGACTTTACCTCAAACTGTAATTTAGACTTTATTCCACAAAATACAGAGAAGAGACACCATACTGAGTTAATAGTTACATTATGCTAAAGATATAGGGAGAGCTGGCATTAAAAAATTATAGCAGAGAATAGGAAATTGATCTCTTTAAACTTATTGACCACATGTTGTCTCAGGGAATATTTAAATAATTGTTGTTGTTCAGGCCCTAAGTCATGTCCCACTCTGTGACCCCATGAACTGTAACATGCCAGGCTCCCTGTCTTTCACTACCTCCATGAGTTTGCTTAAACTCATGTCCATTGAATCAATGACGCTATCCAACCATTTCATCCTCTGTTGCCCCCTTCTCTTCTTGTCCTCATTCTTTCCCAGCATCAGGGTCTTTTCCAGTTAGTTAGCTCTTAGCATCAGGTGTCCAAAGTACTAGAGCTTCAGCATCAATACTTCCAATGAATATTAAGAGTTGATTTCCTTTAGAATTGAGTGATTTGGTCTCCTTGCTGTTGAAGAGACTCTCAAGAGTCTTCTCCAGAACCACAGTTTGAAAGTATCACTTCTTTGGTGCTCAGCCTTTTTTTGGTCCAGTTCTCACATCCATACATAACTACTGGAAAAGCCATAGCTTTGACTATATGCTTTTCTCCAAACTTGAGCTTAATCAGCTATGCTGCTAGGACCTGTTCTCTCTTTCAAAGTTTTTTCTCCTAGTTCTTCCTCAATATTCTCTAACTTTGACTACTCCACCTTCCCCATCTTTCACAACATTCACCCCCAGTAAAAATACAAAAAAAAAGAGAAGAAGTAACACCTGCACACATGTATATATGTTTGCATAAGCACACACACACACGCTTCTTGCCTCAGAGGTTGTCTGTTCAAAGCTAACATTATTTTATGTTAAAATAATCTCTACATCAGCAAAAGCAAATATAATCTTTATTATGCAAGGTAGTTAATTATGTTTTCCTGTTTTTTTAAACTCTGTCCTATCTTTTGCCTTTCATAATGAAAAAAATAATGTCTTTTTTTTTTTTTTTAAAGAAAGAAGTCATCTTCTGCCTGAGAGGAATTATGCAGTTGCCCACATATAGAAAGTATGCAATCATTTTCTTTCTTTTAAAATGGCAGTATTTCATTGTAGCAATAAATGAAGTACATGCTCCTTCTTTTAACTTAGAACACACCAGGAATAAGATGGAGAGGTTATATATAAAAGTTGAATACAGAATTTTCAGTGATCAAGAGCTTGGAATCCTTCAACAAAATTTCAGATTCCAATATTGACTGCTCATTAGGATCACTTGGGGCTTTAAAAATATCCTAGTTCTCAGGCCTCATGCCCAAGCTATCATATCAGAATCTCTAGGGGTGGGATCCAGGAACTGGTAGTTTTAAAGCTCCCTCAGATGATTTGAATGTGCAGCCAAAGTTGAGAATGATTCATTCAGAGAAAACTGGGATATTTCCAAGCATGGCTAGTTACAGGATGAGTGCTGTCTTGTCAACAGCACTTAACAAACTATATCAAAAGTAATTCGGGGTCATGAAGAAGTCATAGCTTTGCCTATTCATATTCTTTATAAAGAGTAGGAGTTGTTTCTTAAGAAATATTTACTCATCCATGTGAGGCTTCCCTGGTGGCTAAGTGGGTAAAAGAATCTGCCTGCCAATACAGAATATGTGAGATACAGTTTCGATCACTGGATCAGGAAGATCCCCTGGAGGAGGAAATGGCAACCCACTTGAGTATTCTTGCTTGGGAAATCCATGACAGAGGAGCCTGGTGGGCTACAGTCCATGGGGTTGCAGAGTCAGATATGACTTAGCAACTAAACAACAATTCATCCATGTAGATTCTGATACAAATGAGAAAGCCCACATAATAAAAAGATGAGTGGTGGAGGTTTGGGTTGGTTGGAATGTGTGTAGCTGACCTATGTCAACATATCAAAGCATTTGTGTATATATACATATATCCTATTGTTTTTTCAAGTTTTTGTTGTGGGGGAGCCAAAACCATTTGATCTTAGTATCAATTCTGGAAGAAGCCATCTCTATCAATTTGCCATTTCCTTTTGCTTTGTAATAATATGGAAATAGAATTTAAGCATAGAAATAAGCCTCTATGGTAGTGAATTTCAGTATTTCTTCTTCAGTTCAGTTCAGTTGCTCAGTCGTGTCTGACTCTTTGTGACCCCATGAATCACAGCATGCCAGGCCTCCCTGTCCATCACCAACTCCTGGAGTTCACTCAGACTCACGTCCATTGAGTCAGTGATGCCATCCAGCCATCTCAACTCTGTCGTCCCCTTCTCCTCCTGCCCCCAATCCCTCCCAGCATCAAAGTCTTTTCCAATGAGTCAACTCTTCGTATGAGGTGGCCAAAGTACTAGAGTTTCAGCTTTAGCATCATTCCTTCCAAAGAAATCCCAGGGCTGATCTCCTTCAGAATGGACTGGTTGGATCTCCTTGCAGCCAATGGACAAAGTAAGTAGCTTTACCCATAGCCTTATAGCAAGTTAGAAATAGAGCTGAGATTAGAATCAGACACCTTAAGTATAACGTTCTAGAACACATTCCATTGCTTAAAAATGTTTTTCTAGGTATACTTTTATTCTTTTTAAAACTTGGATGGTCTGTATAAATAACTAGTGAGTTCACATTGAAGTCCTGTAAAGTTATTTCTTTCATCTCAGGCTGAATGATTTTGGATTATGATTATTATATAGAAAGAGAAAAAAAGTAGAGACTGACAAGATTAATGTATCACAAGCTCTTTGCCTCATCACCTGGTTGAAAAAGTATTAAATCATTGGAAAGCAGAGTTATTCTCAAACTTTATTATGAGTACAAAATGAAAAATAATGTTAAAAAGGGACAAGATGTATTGAGTCAATTAGTACTATATTCAATTTTCTTGTCAGTCAATGTATATTTTGGGACTAAGGTGATGATTATAGAGGTTTATGCTCCATATCAACAATCTGTAAAATAATTGATGTTTATGAAGATAGGTTTGGAATAAAGGGGAAAGATTTTTATAGAGGTTTTTTTTCTTTGGAAAATGAAGAAGTGAAGAATAAAAAAATGTTCAGCTCTTCCGACTGATATAAAAGTGATTGTGAGAGATGCTTAAATGGAAGACCAAGAGGGGGAGATTGGGATATAGGACAGTGATTAAAGCTTTGTAATCTACCTCTGGCTCAAGAGTAATTGGGTTTGAATAGAAGGTTTGCCACTTAGGTGATGATTATAGAGGTTTATGCTCCATATCAACAATCTGTAAAATAATTGATGTTTATGAAGATAGGTTTGGAATAAAGGGGAAAGATTTTTATAGAGGTTTTTTTTCTTTGGAAAATGAAGAAGTGAAGAATAAAAAAATGTTCAGCTCTTCCGACTGATATAAAAGTGATTGTGAGAGATGCTTAAATGGAAGACCAAGAGGGGGAGATTGGGATATAGGACAGTGATTAAAGCTTTGTAATCTACCTCTGGCTCAAGAGTAATTGGGTTTGAATAGAAGGTTTGCCACTTCTTCAGTCTGCAATTTGGGGCAAATTTCTTATAGTGTAGATATCTCAGTTTTCCTTCTCTGTAAATTGGGAGTAAATGAACCCTTATTTTATAAGTTGATGTGATAGTTAAATGAGTTTATGCCTAATAATCAATGTTAGAAATAATCTCTATCTGTTTAATATACTTATAAATACGTAATAAATATTCATCTAGTATTAGCTATCGTTCCAGGGCAATGAACTTATGCTGGGAAAGAATGACATAGGCTGGTTAATAATATGGAGAAGTAATCTTATCCATAGGTAATAGAATCTGGTATGAACTGCATATTAAATATAAAGTTCAGTTAAGTCACTCAGTCATGTCCGACTCTTTCTGACCCCATGAATCACAGCACGCCAGGAATCCATGTCCGTCACCAACTTCAGAGTTTACCCAAACCCATGTCCATCGAGTCGGTGATGCCATCCAGCCATTTCATCCTCTGTCATCCCCTTCTCCTCCTACCCTCAATCCTTTCCAGTATCAGGGTCTTTTCCAATAAGTCAACTCTTAGCATCAAGTGGCCAAAGTAATGGAGTTTCAGATTCAGCATCAGTCCTTCAAATGAACACCCAAACAAATCTCCTTTAGGATGGACTAGTTGGATCTCGTTGCAGTCCAAGGGACTCTCTAGAGTCTTTTCCAACACCACAGTTCAAAAGCATCAATTCTTTGGCGCTCAGCTTTCTTCACAGTTCAACTCTCATATCCATACATGACCACTGGAAAAACCATAGCCTTGACTAGACGGACCTTTGTTGGCAAAGTAATGTCTCTGCTTTTTAATATGCTATCTAGGTTGGTCATAACTTTCCAAGGAGTAAGCGTCTTTTAAATTCATGGCTGCAATTAACATCAGCGTGATTTTGGAGCCCCCCAAAATAATGTCTGACACTGTTTCCCCATCTATTTCTTATAAAGTGATGGGACCAGATGCCATGATCTTCGTTTTCTGAATGTTGAGCTTTAAGCCAACTTTTTCACTCTCCTCTTTCATTTTCATCAATAGGCTTTTTAGTTCCTCTTCACTTTCTGCCACAAGGGTGGTGTCATCTGCATATCTGAGGTTATTGAGGTTTCTCCCAGCAATCTGGATTCCAGCTTGTGCTTCTTCCAGACCAACATTTCTCATGATGTACTCTGCATATAAGTTAAATAAGCAGGGTGACAATATACAGCCTTGACGTACTCCTTTTCCTATTTGGAACCAGTCTGTTGTTCCATGTCCAGTTCTAACTGTTGCTTCCTGACCAACGGACCTTAGTCGGCAAAGTAATGTCTCTGCTTTTGAATATGCTATCTAGGTTGGTCACAACTTTTCTTCCAAGGAGTAAGCACCTTTTAATTTCATGGCTGCAGTCACCATCTGCAGTGATTTTGGAGCCCCCCAAAATAAAGTCTGACAGTGTTTCCACTGTTTCCCCATCTATTTCCCATAAAGTGATGGGACCGGATGCCATGATCTTCGTTTTCTGAATGTTGAGCTTTAAGCCAACTTTTTCACTCTCCACTTTCACTTTCATCAAGAGGCTTTTTAGTTCCTCTTCGCTTTCTGCCATAAGGGTGGTGTCATCTGCATATCTGAGGTTATTGCTATTTCTCCCAGCAATCTTGATTCCAGCTTGTGTTTCTTCCAGTCCAGTGTTTCTCATGATGTACTCTGCATAGAAGTTAAATAAGCAGGGTGACAATATACAGCCTTGACGTACTCCTTTTCCTATTTGGAACCAGTCGGTTGTCCCATGTCCAGTTCTAACTGTTGCTTCCTGACCTGCATATAGGTTTCTCAAGAGGCAGGTTAGGTGGTCTGGTATTCCCAGCTCTCTCAGAATTTCCCACAATTTATTGTGATCCACACAGTCAAAGGCTTTGGCATAGTCAATAAAGCAGAAATGGATGTTTTTCTGGAACTCTCTTGCTTTTTCCATGATCCAGTGGATGTTGGCAATTTGATCTCTGGTTCCTCTGCCTTTTCTAAAACCAGCTTGAACATCAGGAAGTTCACGGTTCACATATTGCTGAAGCCTGGCTTGGAGAATTTTGAGCATTACTTTACTAGTGTGTGAGATGAGTGCAATTGTGCGGTAGTTTGAGCAGTCTTTGGCTTTGCCTTTCTTTGGGATTGGAATTGACCTTTTCCAGTCCTCCACTGCTGAGTTTTCCAAATTTGCTGGCCTATTGAGTGCAGCACTTTCACAGCATCATCTTTCAGGATTTGAAACAGTTCAAGTGGAATTCCATCACCTCCACTAGCTTTGTTTGTAGTGATGCTTTCTAAGGCCCACTTGACTTCACATTCCAGGATGTCTGGCTCTAGGTGAGTGATCACACCATCGTGATTATCCGGGTCGTGAAGATCTATTTTGTACAGTTCATCTGTGTATTCTTGCCATTCTCGCCCATCAAATAATCAGGGACAACCTGAAACGTTGTCAGTGGACACAAGTTTGAAGACTTCAGTCGGCCTGGAAGAGTTTGCGGCGGGTTGGCCTTGCTCGTTGCCACGTGGGTCCGCACGGCCCCGCCCTCCCTCGGACTCCACCCCTTGTATGCACGTCTAAAGACGGCCAGCAGGTGGCGGTAGACGACAAGGGTAGGGCTCAACTTGCTCCGTCCAATGCCCGACCGCCGGCAGGGGCGCTGACGCTCTACTGGGTGCTCGGATGCGGAGGGTCGGGTTTACTAAGCAAGGCTACGGAGGCGGGGTCAGCCCTGCCTGGAGATGGCGTAGGTCAGAACCTTAGCAAAGGAGGAGGGCTGTGTGGCACCTTCATTCTTTCTCTTTCGTATGCTAAGTCGCTTCAGTTGTGTCCGACTCTGCAATCCCATAGACGGCAGCCCACCAGGCTCCTCTGTCCCTGGGATTCTCCAGGCAAGGAATACTGGAGTGGGTTGCCATTTCCTTCTCCAGTCTTAACCTCTATCTCACAGGCTTAAGAAGCAAACTTTTTTTAGGTTTTACTGGCCATCTGATCTCTTCCATAATCACTCAATTCTGGTCTCCAAGTGTGAAATAACCCTTGAACAAATGGGTGTGGCCGTGTTCCAATAAATACTTGTGGATGTTAAAATTTGAATTTCATCCAATTTTCACATGTTGTTCTTTTATTGAAAAAAAAAAAAAGACTAAAAAATGTAAAAAGCCATTCTTAGCTCTTGGGGAGGGTGACCCCTGATTTAGGTAAAGTCCCAAACCAGTGCCTGGCATACAGTGGGTGCTCAGCAGCCCTTGGAGGACTTGGCAGGACACTCTCCTCCCAGTTTTGGCCCTGGGTCTCCTAAACCCCTTGCAGAAATGGTCAGTTAAGGGGATCCCTCTCCTCCCCTCCTCCCTGTGGCCGTGGCTGCATTTTTCCCACCTCCATGCCTCTACCTGGGCAGTTGCCTCCTCCTAATGAAATCTTTGTCTTTATCACCTTATAAGGCCCAATCTCATTGCTCTCTGTAAAAATTCAACTTTAATTGAGGTACTGAAGTATTCACCCATCTTAAGTGCAGAGTTGATGAGTTTTGATAAATGCATTTACCCAAGGGGCCACCACCCAATCAAGATAGAGAATATTTCCATCACCCCCAACAGCTTTCCTGGACACTTTCCTAGTCAACCTTGGATATGTTTTAATGTCTCCAGTTATCAAGGACTTGCAATATGCCAGGCTTCAGGGAGAAGTCCTGTCTCACTGAAGCCTTGGGAACCTGGTGGGGTGGTGGCAATTGTTCTATTTATTAGACCTCGTTGCAGTGAGTGGGCTTTTCTTGGGGGCATGCGGCTTCTCTAGTTGCTGTATATGGGCTTTTAGTTCCCTGACCAGGAATCGAATCCGGTCCCCTGCACTGAAAGTGTGGAGTCTTAACCACTGGGTCACCAGGCAAGTCCTGTCAATTGTTATATGTGGGCACCTTTCGGCTCAGGACCCTGAGCTCTGGGGATGGGGAGACACATGCTCACCGAGAGTCAGGTCAGGGCTGAGATTTGATCCTGGCCTGCTGCTTCCTAACTGCTCTCCTGCCTGCGCTTCTCCAAGCCCCCCTTTGTGTTCCTGGCACACACTTCCGTACTACTGGCTATTTGCAGTGTATCTTGGGATCAGGAGCTTCAGCATCCCCTGGGAGCTGGCCAGAAATGTGGAGTCTCGGACCACACCCAGAACTGCTGAGTTCCCCAGTCTCCAGGGGATTTCAAGGCTGAGAATCGCCGTCTTGATGCCAGCTCTTGGTTGTGTTTGTGTCCTGGAAAGCAGGGGCTGAGCCCACCTCAGGGCCACCATCCTGCAGACCCCATGACTCAGAGTCGAGTTAGTAGGTGAAGGAAGAGCAGGAGGCTAGAGCTTTGGGGTAAAGGTTTGGGGGTGGGGCTTGTGTACCCCAGGCGCTAGTGGGAAGACCGAGTCAGTGGGAGGGGTTGGTCTGTCCACTTGGAGCTTGGAGGTCTGGCTCTCAGTCCTGCTGGCCACTGTCCAGGTAGATACAGGGAGTCTGGTTCATTTGCATATGACTTGCCTGTGATTACCTTGTCTCTGGTGCCTTTGTCTTCTTGCAGATTACACGGTGGAGGAGTGGGGGGCAGGGGTAGGTGGGGTTGGAGCAGGCTGGAATCTGGAGCAGTAGACAGAACACAGGGCCAGGATTCTGGGGAGGCCAGCTGCAGACCCACGCCTAGCTCCTGGCTGAGGCACATCCTGGGAGCAGGTCTGGCATTAAGCACTGACCCTCTTGGATCAGAAGGGGTGCCTGTGAGTTTCTCCAAGCTCTGGACACTTGCTGTGGGAGCAAGACTAGGGGGCTGGGCTGTTTCTCACCTCCCTTCCTTCGTCCTCCCCCTCAAATCCCCCCAGGGCTGTTTCTCACCTCCTTACCTTCGCTCCGCCTCCCCACCAGGTCCCCCCACTTTGAATTCCCTTTCCCATGCTCTGTCACAGTCCCACACATGTGTGTTCAGACAGCAGCATTCTCTCCAGCAGTGCGAGGACCTTGCAGACATAATGTTGAGCAAGAAAACATGAAAGGAGCTGTGTTATGAGCCCAATCATGTGAAGCACAAAAGCAGACCTATGAGTCTCTGCTGTTAGTAATGCCTACCCGGGGTGGGGCAGTTAGTGCTTGGAAGAGAGCATGGGATGGAGGGTGGGGGGCTCTGGGAGATGCTCAAATTGTTTTGTTATCTGGGTGCTGGTTATACAGGTGCTGGTTTCACTTTGTGAAAATTCACTGAGCTGCACAGAGATTGTACGTGCATTTTTCTTTCTTTCATTTCTTTACTTTTTTTTTTTTTTTTTTACTGATTTACTCAATATTTATTTTACATTTATCATGTAAGAAGTATGGCAATAATATAATTTAGAAAAGTTCACTTTTTGGACCAAGCATCTACACTATGTCTGTCCCTCAGATCATTTATATTAAAAATATGTCCAAGGTCTTCCCTGGAGGTTCAGTGGTTGAGACTTCACCTTCCAATGAAGGTGGTGTGGGTTCAATCCCTGGTCGGGGAACTAAGATCCTGCATGTTCCATGGCCAAAAAGCTAAAAGGTAAAACAGAAGTGATATTGTAACAAATTCCACAAGGACTTAAAAAATGGTCCACATTAAAAAAAAAAAAAAGCTTTTGTATCCTGCATCAAACCTAGACTGGCGCTTCGTTTCTTAGATGACCCAGAGGGATGTATGGGGAGGGAGGTGGGAGGGGGTTCAGGATTGGGAGCACGTGTACATCTGTGGTGGATTTATGTTGATGTATGGCAAAACCAATACAATATTGTAAAGTAAAAAAAAAAAATTAAAAAATAAAGCTTTTAAAGAAAGTCTATATTTTGGGATGTCTAGCATGCTAAATCCTTGAACTTTGCTTTTCACATGTCTTTAAGAAAGGACAGTTTTCATTGAGTTCTCTTTGCATTTTATATATTAACAAGCTAATTTTAATGTGTAATAATAGCACATGGAGGGATTATTTTATGAACTGCTCTGTATGTGCGTTTTTTTCCTGTACATTAAGTTGAAAGAAGACCGGATTGAATGTCTAGAAGAATCTTGTGCATATTAGCCACTAGGAATGCTCCTCTTCCCATTGGCAGCTGGTAAGGCCCTGACTGCTCCGTGGGGTTTTGGTTCCCACTCTCCCTGTGGGCTGGGGTTCCCTGACATCAGGCCCACGGCCATTCATCCGTGTCTCCCGGCCTGGGACATGCACAGAGCAGGCGCTGAACATCTCGGCACGAACGTGACTCCCCAGCGTCCTTGGGGTGACCTCCGAGGCCCTAGGGCACCAGACAATGTGTGTGTGGGGTGTTTCTTCTTACTGCTGCCCCCCAAGAAGGCCAGCATTAACACACCTGGCTGTGGCCCAGAGTTAGAAGTTGTCTAAGGGTGGAGAGGGCAGAAAGTGCCAGCAGGGGGAGAGGGGTCCCTGGCCCCTGGCTTGGAGGGGCCACTGACATTCTGGGTCCTCAGCACCCCAGCTTCTCGCTGCTGCTCCCACTAGCCGGGGTCGGCACCTCCTCTTGTCTGGTATGTTCACCCCTCACCTTCAGGGTGTCCGGGCCCCTGAAGAGCCCCTGTTTCAGGCACAGGGAGTCTCTGATTTCTCTGGACTTGGCCCTGTGCTCGGGCCGCTCTGAACCTGCCCAGCTCTGCCTCTGACTCACCCCTGCTCTCCCCACCCTGCAAGTCAGCCCTCCCAGTGGGCCCAAGTTACAGGTTCCTGCAGGCTGGCATAGAGCCCCCTCCCTTCTGCCTGGAACTTGACATTGAGGAAGTCTGGGCAGTGGTCTGGCCTCTGTAGCTTCAGTTTCCCTTGTCTATAGGTGGGAGAACAATTCTGCAGCTCTGAGGTCTGAAGAGTATGGGACCCCTTGAGACCCAGCAGGGCAGGGTGCCAAGGCCCGCTGGGGGGTGGTTGGTGAGGGCACAGCTCCTCCCCCTCAGGGGTTGGGTCTGTGTGGTGGGGGCAAGTGAGTGGTGGCAAGGTCTGTGCTGCTGTTCCTGGGGTTCCCTGGGAGGTGCTGGGGGGTGCCAGGGTGAGCTTGGGAGAGTCAGGGGCTCGGGTTTGGCCTAACTTGATCCTTATCTGCAGGCCCGTTCCCTCTCTGGGCCTCAGTGGATTCCTTGGTCAAGGAGGCCGTTGGGTTCCATTGTCCTTCAAGCCCCTGGAACTCTCTCACATCCATGCTGTGTTTGAACTGCCCAGAATGTTATTTTGCTATAATAGTTTCTACATTTAAAAGATCGGAAGGCCTTTCAGTCAGATCCTGAGTTCCAGCTTCCTAAGTGGGCAGACATCTGGCTTCTTTGGGATTCTTGTGCCAGCAGCAAAGCAGAGCAGCTGCTGCTGGGGGGCCTCCACTCCCTGGGGCCCCAGGCCCCTGCACCGTTCACACCCCGGACCCCAGCCCTGGGGCTTCTGAATGAGGCTTCTCCTCCAGCCTAGGGGGTATCCTTGCCCAGGACCCTCTGCCTCCAGCTAGGTCAGCCCTGTGTGTATGTCTCCCTCTTCCCAGCAGCCCAGTGCCCAGCAGCTGGCACATTTGCACGAACAAGCCTCTTTTCTCTGTTTTGCAAACTTCAGGCTTTGGAGGGCAGGTCTGGATTAGATGGGCATTAGCTCATGTGTTTATCCAAAGCAAAGGCCCAGGTTTTGGGATTTCCAGGGCAGGGGAGTGTCCAGAGCTTGGGTCAGGGCCCCCAGAAGGTGTCTGCTTGTGGGGACAGGGTCCCTCCCTCCTGAGGTCAGGTCCTTTCCCTCCCCCTGCGATGCCCCCGACTCTCAGTATCTCAGCCTGGCCACAAGCCCTTAGAGACCAGCTCCTCACCTGCCTGCTGGTCTCTGGGCCTCACTCTCACACCCTCACCTCCAAATGCCACTCTCATCCTGTTCTTTCTGGCACGGCCGTCTATCCACATCCTTAGGCCCCTTCCCCTTCCTCCCCGTCCTCAGCTTCTCCTCCCGCCTCCCCTGAAACCTGCCCTGCCCTGGCCCCATGGGCTGCCCGTGATGCCCACAGCCTCCTGTGCCAGGCTGTGGGGCCTCGGTCCAGCCTCTCAACCTCCAGCACAGAGCCAGGCACACAGTCATGCGCATCTGAGCATGTGTTTCAGGATTTCCAAAACCGTGTGTTGTCCCGCTGCCCCGGAAATCTGATGAGCACGTGGCCAGTGCTCACATTCGAATGGTCAAAGCTGCCCTTCGTCTGCGGGGCAGGGGCTGGGGAGGAGTCACCGAAGGTAGGCCAGCATTCTTTGGGCTGTTGCTTGGCCATTGCTGGGAGAGGGAGAAAGGGTAGCCCCAGCCCTTGGACTAGAGGCCAGGGAGGCCCCCTCCCCTCTGACACCGCTCCTGAGCACAGCCCTGGGCTTCTGTCCTCAGCCACCCACTGGCACTTGGGGGTGCCAGTCCTGGGCCAGGCAGTGGCCTAAACAGTTGTACAGGGAGCCCTTGGAAACAGGGCCTCCCAGCCAGCTATGAGCCCCCTGCCCACAGCCCTGCTCCTGCACTCCTGGTTCAAGCCGGCTCAGCTCCTGGTGGGCAAACAGAACGAGGGAGCCTTCTCAGGGACCACCCAGGCCAGCTTCTGACAGATGGGGAAACTGAGGTCCAAGAGAGGTGGTGACTTGACCCAGAGTCCTAAGACCCTCTCCCAGGGCTGGCCTGAGTGCTGGGTGGTACAGAGTCAGTCCTGGGTATCAGGACATGCCAGTGTCTGCAGGGGAGCCTGCCCTGCCCCCAGCTGGCCCACCTGGCTGGTGTGTCCCAGAGCCAGCAGAAAGCTAGGGCGGGGGCAAGTCTGAATTGGCCCAGGTGGCTGCAAGTCCCAGCGGGCCCTCCCTGCCCGCAGGCGCTGGGAGCAGGGCCTGAGCTCCACACCCCAAATCCTCTGCCTTCCCTCCCCACCCACGCGTTCAGCCTGGGGCCCAAACAAGGCACGGAGCCAGCCCCAGCCTCCCTCCTTGGTAACCGAGGCACAACACCCGACAACAGAAACTCTTTGTTCTGCCAAGGCCACACCCCAACCTGGGCCTGCATGCCTGGATGGGGAGAAGCCTGTGGAGGGGAAGGTGGGAAGCCAGGCAGGGGGAGGGGGCAGCAGGGCCCCTGAGCCTAGAGACCCTTCCCTCCTTTCTCAAGCTCAGGGGAGCCAGGGCTGTCGCCCAGCAACTTTGGATGGTGTGGCCCCAGCCCCTTAGACTTGGTAGCAAGCAGAATGTGGAGACGGGTCAGGTGGATCACAGGGAAAAGTGTTGTTGTTCAGTTGCTAAGTCGTGTCTGACTCTTTGTGACCCCATGGACTGCAGCACTCCAGGCTTCCCATGTCCTTCACCGTCTCCCAGAGCTTGCTCAAACTCATGGCCATTGAGTCGGTGATGCCATCCAACTTTCTCATCCTCTGCCGTCCCCTTCTCCTCCCGCCTTCAATCTTTCCCAGCATCAGGGTCTTTTCCAATGATTCAGTTCTTCCCATCAGGTGGCCAAAGTATTGGAGCTTTCAGCTTCAACGTCGATCCTTTCAATGAATATTCAGGACTGAGTTCTTTTGGATTGACCTCCTTGTCATCCAAGGGACTCTTAAGAGTGTGGGTCTGAGCAAGAAAGCCCTCCTGGGCCAGCTGGGCTGTGGAAAGGTTTCAGGAGGGTGGTTATGAGAAGGTCCTTCTGTCCTGGTAGGGAGGAGGGGAGCAGGGCGTCTTTCTTGGCAGGGGATGGATGGGAAGTTCATCAGCCCCCAAGGCTGGGGCAGGGGGCACTGGAAGGCTGCTTAGCATCGTGTTTGGGGGTGGCCGGGTGAGCAGAGGGGATCAGGACCTAGGAAGTCGGTGGTACTAAAGAGGGAAGGACAGCTTTTCTGGACTCCACTGGCTTTTAGTTTCCATGGCCCAGGGCTTTGGACTGTGGGGTGATAGAGGCAGACAGGGTCTTCGTCCCTGGGGAGCCCCCAGTCAGGGGAGAAACAAGGCCCCAGCCCTGGAGGTCGCCTGGTCTGAGACGGGGGGCCCAGCTTCTGTTCTGAGGAGTTTGGGAACATCCATATTGGGTGATAGAGAATGGAGAGAATCTCTCAGCTCGAAGCATGGACCTCATGAGGCCTCCTTAGTGAATGTCTCTGACACTCAGGGAGCGATGGAATCTGGGGGTCTTCCTGCTTCTCCTCCGTGGGTTGGGGCACCTTCCCAGAGCTGGTGAGCCCTTCTCCTGGTTACCAGGCCTGGTCAAAGTTGTGCTTAATTGAAACTGCTTGTCCAATGCCTGCAGATTGAGCAGAAGCTTCTCCCCCCACCTCTGCCTGGCCCTGCGAGGATGGAACAAGCCCTGGCCTCCTTCTGTGGATGAGGAGACTGAGGCTCAGCGACACGAGGGTGCCATGCTTGGGGCTTGGGTCCTACGGGCCAGACTGTTGTTTTTAGAGCTCCCAGCTCTCCGACATCTGTGGGCAATCTGGTGTGGGCAGACCATGGGCAGAGCCGGGAGGGGCAAGTCCCATGGTGTCCCTGCTGTCCCCCTCGTCCCGAGGCCCGGTGGGTGCTGTCCCGGCTCTCCACCCCTCTCTCAGGCCTTGTCCCTTGCTTCAGTCCCTGGTGGGCCGGGGGAGGGAAGGGTGGGGCTGGAGAGCCTGGTTCCTGCTGAGACTGTATCTTCCCGGCCCACGGCCCACCCAGGCTGAGTCAGGGCCAGGCGGGAGCCAGGGGGGTGGCAGGTTTCCCAGGGCCAGCCTGGGCGGTGTCCACATTCCTCACAAGCAGGGTGCGTCGGGGTTTGGCCAGGCCAGGTGTTCTGGGCCCCGCCCGGCCCCCGCCTGCCAGCTCAGCGCTGCGGCCTTGGCCTTGTATGGACCCTGCCTGGCAGCCGCCTAGAACGGGGCGTGGGAACTGCTTGCCTTGCACATCCCTGCTGGGAGGGGTGCAGGCTGGCTGGGGGGAAGCCTGCTGGAGCCCCAACCCCCACCATGGCCTGGGCAGCTGGGGGGCCCACTGCTCGCCCCTCCTCATGCCCCCCTTGCCCTCTGCACTTGGAGAGCTGGAGGCTGAGGCTTACCCTGGTGTGTGGTTTGGGCCTTGGCCTCTCTCGTGGCTCAGCAAGCACTGGAGGGAAGAGCAAAGGGTGTTCTGACAGCTGGGGAGGTGGTGAGGGCCTGCAAGGCCAGGGGGCAGTGGGTGGGGGGCACTTCCTGTTTGTAGCCCCCCAGTCTCTGGAGGAGGCCTTTGTCCTCACCAGCTTGGAGACCTGGGTGCCAGGTGGGGCCTGGGGCAGAGGCTCAGAGTAGGGCCCTGTGCCCATGGGGGCTGCAGCTCTGGGGCCTGCCAACAGCTTACCACCTTCCCTGTTTCCTCCATAACCCAATCAGGCTCTCTGCATGGCAGGGGGCTGAGAGGGATTCATGCGGGGTCGGTCAAGGCCAGTCCCCACCACTTCCTTGTGAGACGCTCCCACAATCCATCTCCTCTCTCTGGCTTCTCCTGTCACAGGAAGACAGAGCCTCCTATTCTATCGAGGCCCCTGGGCTCTTGGTGGGTGAACTGTGACCTTGAGACTGAGACCTGAGATGGGCTGTCCTGGGACCCTACCCCTTCCATAGGGGGGACCCTCTCCGCAGCTCTGCAGCTTCCCCATCAGCCTCTGTGGGTCAGGCTTGGCTCCTGGCTGGGGCTGGCAGAGATACCCTTAAGTCTGGGATCTGGGGACCCTGACCGTAGTTGCCCCGTCTCCTCTGAGGGCGGCTGGTAGAGCTAGAGTTTCATTCACCCCAGCAAATGGCAGCCGGGCACCCCTTGCCCGCCTGTCACCCAGTTCTGCGGCCTCAGCAGTCTGAGCCCAGCCCGTGGGGCCTGGGCTGGCGCCCTCCGTCATGTCCCTGCAGCAAGCAGGGCTGGGCTGTTTCCCGGGCAGGCCCGGTGTAGCTTGGGCTGCAGAAACCACTTCCCAGGCCTTGGTGGGAACCAACGGCTCTGGCCCCGGGCCCAAGGTGGGCGTGGGAATTCCGTCCTGCATGAAAGGTCGGGGAGGGTGACACCAGGGCTGTGGGAGGAGAGGCAGCGGATGAGCTGAGGTGTCAACTGTGCCCCCAGAGAGGCAGCCGGCTGAGAGCCAGGCAACCAGGGGCTGGCCCATGGGAGGGGGAGCCGGTGGGCGCACGCGGCTCCCTCCCTATCTAGCCCATCGCCGAGCCCCAATCAGGCCTCCCCTTTCCGGCCGCCTTCAGCTGAGCCCTAGGGCTGGCTTTCTGGGTGCCCCCGTTCCTGGGGACCCTCTAGGGACTTCAGCTGCTTTTCTTCCTCCCCTGCCCAGGGCCTTGTGGCTGCAGGGCAGCACTTTGCCCCAGGGTAAGAGTGGGGTGCTGTTTGCAGTGGAAGGAAGTACCTCAGCTCCTGGAAGCCACTCTGAGTCCCGGTGTCTTTGAGCTAAGGATGGTTCAGTGTATGAGTGTGTGCACACATGTGTGTGCATGCACGTGTGTGCATGTTTGTATCAGGGGGAGACAGTTGTCCCAGTGGAGGTGGACTTGTGCACATTCAGACCAGGGTCCCTCTAGTTGGATTGTGAACCCTGAAGGATTCTGGGAGTTGGCACTGAGAACTGGGCCCCAGTGCAGCCTGGGAAATCATGGGAACAGGTGAGAACAGGCTGGGAGGGCGCGGCAGCAGCTGGAATGTGCGGTCTGGAGTAGCCCCACCCTCCCTCATGCAGGAATGGGCATGAGCTGGGGAGCCAGGACCCCGTGCCCTCCCTGTGCTGTCCCCAACTCTGCTCTGCTGGCCCCTAGCCTCTGCTCCCCCATGGGGTGCCCCCCGCAAGCCCCCACTCCTTGCTGGCCTAGCGCCTGTGGCCCTCTGCGCCAGGCTACTCAGGAGAAGCTGGCAACTTCTCCTGAAGTTTCCTGGGTTTTTGGTTGGCAGGTTTGTTTCTGGCCCTCTGCACGGACAGACTGTCACTCACAGGGGACGTGTTCTGTTGACTTAGAAAAGCACAGTCTACCTGTGGAGGCTTCCCTGAGCCAGTGGATCAGTTACTTTTTCAAAACCTGTTTTGGCTGGGCCGCACGGCGTGTGGGCTCTTGGTTCCCTGACCAGGGGTTACACCCTCGCCCCTGCATCGGAAGCTCGAGTCTTAGCCACTGGGCCACCAGGAAAGTCCCTGGGTGGGGATTCCATGCCAGCTCTGCTCCTGGGCTGGGGGCTGAGGGCACCAGCCCCTCCCGGAGCTTCTGGGCACACAGTCAGCTGCTGTAGAGCGGCTTTGTCCTCGCCTGTCCTGCACGGTTGATCAGGACACCCCGTGGCCATGCCCCCCAGCAGGGCACATCGGCCCGTCCCCTGTGGGCCCCTGCCAGCGTCTCCAAGCTCAGCTCCCATCTCTGCCTCCCCAGCTGACTCCCTCCATCTAGGATATCTCACTTCCCTGAGGGTGCGAGGCCCTGGTGTGTGCCGGCCTTTGCGTGTGCCAGTCACCTCCTGGGAAGGCCACTGTCTACCTCTGACCCTCATGTAGACAAGTCCCTGCTCAGACCCCTCCCCCGGCTGTCCTGCCTCTTGGGCTGATGGGAGGCCCCTCTAAGGTGCTTCCACAGCCCCAGCTGCTCAGCCAGCTTGTGATGTCCAGTGTCTCCCTCGGAGACAGAGTTCCCTGAGACCAGGGCCGACTGTCACGTGTGTCCCCTGGCATGTCCCCAGGCCCTCTCCCACGGAGGGGAGGGGGTGAGAGAGTGAATAGTGAAGGGTGCAGGCAGCTTGGGGAAGTCCTCTGAGGGCCACGGACTTGCAAAGGGCTGTCACCAAGCCCTGCTTCTGCTCCCTCTAGTCTGAGGGGAACATCCCTCTACCTCGAGACTGGGGCCTCCTGGGAGGACTTCAGAATCTCTCTTGAAATCAAGGCGCAAGCTCCTGACCCCACCCAGGGCGTGGACTCAAGGTTGATGGGCCAATGTGCTTGGCAATGACTGCTTTATGTGAGTGGGTGAATACAGCACAAGCAGAGAGAGGCTGTGTGAGTGTGCACAAGTGTGAAAGCATGCATGAGTGTGTCCACAAGTGGGTAAAAATGTGAGCATGAGTAGTGAGTGTGAATCAGTGTGTGAGGCTGGGAGAGTGTATGCATGTGTGAGAGTGCGGATGTGAGTGAGTGTGCATGGGTGTGCAAGTCTGTGAGTGTGAGTGCATGTGAGTCTGTGAATGTGCATGTGAACTGATTATGAGTGTGGGGTCTGTGAATGTGTATATATTTTGTGTGAGTGTGTATGGTTCTATGAGTGTGTGAGTTCGTGTGCATCTGTGGATTACAAATGTGTGAGTCTAGAAGTGTGAGTGTGACTATGTGAAAGCTGTGGGTAATGCGTGAAGGTGGGAGCCTGGGTGTGTGTTTGTGGATGTGCCTGAGTGTGTAAGAGTTTACAGACATGTGTGAGTGTGTGACTCTGTGGTGTGAAGTTGTGTGAGTGGGAGAGTGAATATGTGGGAGTGTGTAAATGTGTGAGTGCATGAGCTTGTGACTATGTCGGTCTATCTGTGTCAGTCTGAGCATGTGATATGGGTGTGTGAATGTGTGTGTGAACCGTGTGTGAGCGTGCAGTTTATCCTGGAGGATGGTGTCGGGGACCTAGAGCAGTAGGTAGGAGAAGCTTGGCTCCTCTTCCCCACGGTGGAGGTCAACCCCAGGGAACCCTCCCAAGAGTCTGGGGAGACCCCAAGAGCTGCCTGGCTCAAGTCTGCCCCAGAAGTTGACTCAGAGGGGCAGGGCGTCTTCCCCTCTTTTAGAGAGAGAGCCCAGAGGCCAATCTTTACTAAAAAGAAAAAAAAATACTACCAAATGGATTCAAAATCTAATCTACATAGGTAGGATTTAAAAATCAAGGCAAAAAAAAAAAAATTAAAGCAATAACACCTGTGAACCCACCATCTGAGTTTAGAAACAGTGACAGTAGTCTCTCCCGGCCCACCCCGACCCGCACCGTGGATTTTGGGATGTTAATTCCTTCGCTGGAGACAGAGGCCTCTTCTCTCCATCAAGTTGCTGGCGGGGCCAGAGCGGCTCGGTGCTTCCCCCTGGCGGCGAGGGACATTGGCCTCCTCCAGCTCCGCGCCGCCGCCGCCCAGGTTGGAGTCCCAGCCAGGCCACCCTGCAGACCCCACGGAGGTGCACACACTCGCTGTGTACGCACGCGCAGGACCCGTCCGGGCACAGATGCACACACCAGGCACTCAAAGCTTTGCACGCGGTCAACCTATTGGGAACGGAGCAGGTGCCATACGCTGTGTGGGGCACTTCAGCAGGAGCCAGTCCACAGCAGCTGCTGTCCCCAGGGAGCTGGGGGCAGGAAGGGGGTGGTCCCCACTGAGGGGACAGTGCCCTGTCTCAGGGACCCTCTCACTCTCGGCTGGGGGAGTCTGGGCAGGAAGTAACTTTGGGCCATTTAACAGAACGACCTAAGGTGGAGGGAAGAGAGGAGAGCTTTGTGCCTGAGGCAGAGAAGGGTTTTTGGAGATGGAGAACTCAGGGACAGGCAGCTTCAGCAAGTTCAGCTTCAGCAAGGAATTTCGTGTCCACTGGCTTGGAAGGGACACAATGGCCCAGCCTGGGCCTCTGGTGCTATGGGGTTTCGTGGGACTAGAGGAGGAGCAGCTGAAGATGGTGATGAGGGGCCAGGTCCCTGGAGAAGGCGCCGAGTGTGAAGCGCAGGTAGAGGATGTCTTGAGTTTCATGGTCTTTTCCGCAATCGCAGGCGGCAAGCACCTTTCGGGACTGCACGGCAGAGACGCGCGACCCAGGGTAGCCAGCAGAGGGCGCTCCTGCTATAGATTTGAGGCTCCAGTGACTGGGCTATTGAGCCTCGGGTTTAACCAGGATCAGATCATTCTTGGAAAGCCTCGGGGTCTGCAGTCCTAACGGAAGCATTCTGGCTTCCTCTTAGGGGTACGGAGCAGAGGGGTGAGAAGAGACAACCACGTGAGGTGGGAGCCCCACAAGTCCCCCGCTCCCTGGCCAGCTGCTGTCTCGTCAGTGTTTACATCTCTTGTCTCCAAGTGGCGACCTTGGAATCGATCCAGAAAGGCAACTTGGTCTCCCAACCTGCCCAGGAAGTCTTCCTTCAGGCCAGCCAGCTTTTCTAGAAGGTTCTCCAGGGGGCTAGTCCCAGGGCTCCGCCTCTGGAGTCTCCGCGCTTCCCTGGCTTGCCTCTAGATGGAAGACTTCCGTGCCTGGTGCCCAACAGGCTCCCCCAGCGGCCACATCCTGCAAACCTGTGGATGCTAGAATTCTCAGAACCAAATGCAGCCCTTATCTTCTGCCACAAAGCGTGGCAGGCTTCTGTGTGGCCGGTGAGTGGACACAGCCAGGTCCAGCTGGCTCAGACGAGGGGGCAACCCATCAGTCCCTTGGTGGTGGTGGCGCCTCCTTTCACCCCCTGGCATGTCCACTCAGGCAGAGGCACCTGGAGCTCAGGTCATTCACATATTCATTCCTTTCTGCAGTTATCAAGCATCATTGCTATGTCCGTTTTGGGGACAGAGAGGAGGAGACAGGGTCCCTGCCTGAGTCTAGAGGAGACAGGAAATAGGTGTGACCATCCAGGGTGGTATGTACTTCGAGGAGAATTGTTTTCTTCCTCTGAACTCTACTACTCTGTCTGGCTTCTCTGATAGAGTCAGTGGCATCATTACCACCCATCTGCTCAACCCGAAAATGCAGAGTCATCTCCATGCCTCCCTGACTCAGCCCTATCTCCCTCTCAGCCACTGTGTCCCATCCCGCCCTCATCATCTCTCTCCCAGGCCATCCTTTCAGCCTGGGGGCTGGCCTTTGGCCCCCTTCCAGCTTTCACATCACCACCAAAGTGAGCCCTTCTTCAAACTCCCTGATGCAAATGTGACCTTGGGGAAAAAATACTGTAAACAAGGTTGGAAGAACAAGAGAGAAAAGACATTTGAACTCATGTAGGAAAGGCCTTCTTCCCACGTTGACCAAAACTCACACCAGTCAGCAAGGACAAGATCCCACAGGGGGGAAAAAGGTAAAAGAGCAGGAACATCTAGCTCATAAAAAACAGGAAGGGAGCTCTCTTTGGCAGTGCATATACTAAAACTGGAATAATATGGAGAAGACCAGCATGGCTCCTGTGCAAGGATGCATGCAAAGTCGTGAAGTGTTACATTTTTTAAAAAAATTATACAAATGAACTTATTTAGAAAACAGACTCACATACTTTGAAAACAAAGTTACAGTTGCCAAAGGGAAAATGTGGTGGTGGAGGGGGGAATAAAACAGGAATGTGGAATGAACGTATACACACCACTATATATATGATAGATCATCAACAAGGACCTACTGTATAGGACTGGAAACTCTGCTCAGTATTCTGTAAACAACCTATATGGGAAAAGGATCTGGAAAAGAATGGATATGTGTATATGGATAAATGGATCACTCTGCTGTATGCCTGAAACTAACACAACATTGTAAATCAACTATAGTCCAATATAAAATAAAAATTAAATAAAAAAACAAGAAAAATAAAAAAATTTAGGGAAGGATGTTCAGTCTCACTCAAGATTAAAGAAATGGAAATTGAAGCAACAGAGAGAACTTTTTCAATCATTGAAAGGACAAAACTTGAAAAATAGCAACAGACAAACTTCAAAGTTCGATGAGACCTAGTGCTGATTGGACATGTTGAGGGAAATATTCTCATTCATGGTTGGTGGAAGTGAAAATGTGTAGGACTTTTTAGGAAGACTTGGAGGTGAAGATCCATGATGTACAGGGCACTGGGCCTGCCTGGGGCCTTTTTTTTTAAATTGCAAATTCAAATTTCAATTTCAAATATACATGAAAGTAGAGAAGATGGCAGAACAAACTCCCATATGCCCATCAATTCTGTTCAGTTGCTCAGTCATGTCTGACTCTTTGTGATCCCATGGACTATAGCACGTGAGGCTTCCCTGTCCGTCACAACACCCTGAGCTTGTTCACATTCACATGAGTCCATCGAGTTGGTGATGCCATCCAACCATCTCGTCCTCTGTTGTCCGCTTTTCCTCCCACCTTCAATCTTTCCCAGCATCAGCGTGTTTTCCATTGAGTCAATTCTTCCCATCAGGTGGCCAAAGTTATTGGAGCTTTCAGCTTAAGCATCAGTCCTTCCAGTGAATTTTAAGGATCGAATATTCATATTCGTAATATGCCCATCACTCAGCTTCAGTAATCGTCAACTTGCTGCCATTCCTTTTTTCTTTTTTCAATATTTTAAAATTGAAATATAATTGATTTATAATGTTGTGTTCATTTTTGCTGTACAGCAAAGTATTCAGTTATACATGTATATACATTCTTTTTAAAATACTCTTTTCCATTATGGTTTATCATAGGTTTTTTTTTTTTTTTTGCTGAGCTGGGTCTTCCTTGCGGTTCATGGGCTTCTGTAGCTGCAGCACCCAGACTTAGTTGCTCCCAATCAGGGATTGAACCCATGATCCCTACGTTGGAAGGAAGATTCTTAACCACTGGCCTGCCAGAGAAGTCGCTATCATAGGATATTGCATATAGTTCTCTCTGTTATACAGTAGGACTTTGTTTATCCAATCTGTATATAAAAGCTTACGTCTGTGAACCCCATCTTCCTCATCCCTCCCCTAACCCACTCCTGCTTGGCAACCACCAGTCTATTTTCTGTGCCCACAAACATGCTGCCATTCTTGTTCCTTCTCTCTCCTCCACCACCTTTTGTTGGGGAGATTGGGGTATTTTAAAGCAAAGATATTTTCATCCACCTTGAATGAAAATTTCACAATAGCCATCAAAGGAAAAACATGGATTTATCCTTTCATCCAGTAATCCCACTGTTAAAACTCCCTTAAGGATATATTGGTAAAAGTTCACCAGGCTAGATGTTCAGGCAGGTTTGTTATATCATTGTTCGTGAGAAGGAAAAAAATTCCTGGATGCCTGAGTGGAGGTTGGGAGGGACAGGAGTGATGAATTATAGCTCACGGTCACGATGGATTAAAGAGAGTGAGGTGGCTCTCCAGGAGATATTATTAATGGAAAGATTGTGGTATTATTAACTGGGGAATGGAGGCATTGAAGAGATTGATCATATCCCTTTGTATGATTAAAATCTCTATAAATAGACAAAAACAAAATGAAACATCATAGCAATGCTTGGATGACTCTGCTGCTACAGAATCAAGTCCAGACTCTTCAGCACACCTTTCATGGTGGTCTCTCTTTCCAACCTTCATTCTAGCCATTTCTCCCTCTAATAAGCCCTATGAGTTGGTCCACAGATTCCCAAAATGGGTTTCAAGGAACCCTACCTTCGCTTGCTCCTCCTGGAAGGGGCTTCATGGGTGATTAAGTTTGGGAAATTCTGTCTTTTCCTTGGAGAGTCACAGCGTACATTAGCTTGTTGAAGGCTCTGGGAAGTTCACAGTCAAACAAACAAAGACTGCTTGACCAGGATGTGCGTGCCTTGCTCTGGTCCCCCAGACTCTGGAGCGTGGTTCTCAGCCCTGGCTTTCATCACGGCTTCCTGGTGGCTCAGCTGGTAAAGAATCTGCCTGCAATGCGGGAGGCCTGGGTTTGATCCCTGGGTTGGGAAGATCCCCTGGAGAAGGGAAAGGCTACCCAGTCCAGTACTCTGGCCTGGAGATTTCTGTGGACAGAGGAGCCTGGAGGGCTACAGTCCTTGGGGTTGCAAAGAGTCAGACATGACTGAGCGATTTCACTTCACTTTACTTCGCCAGCTCCGTGAGTAAAGGAGGAGAAGCACTACCCTGTGGGGGCTCCTGCCCTTTCCTGAGCTTACACAGTCCCACCTCTCCTCTGCCAACCACCCCCACCCCCAGCCATGCTAGCACTTCTAGTTCCCTAAGAAAGGAGCGTCTTAGGTCAGCCCCAGGGCCTTTCCACGAGCTATTACCTTGGCCTGGAACGCCTTTCCCTGCATGCTCTGGCTCCTTCCTTAATTCAATTTCCCCTTAAATGTTACCTGGGAAGGGCTTCCTACCCTGGCCCCCGGAAGCACTGTTTCCCTTTTCATGCTTCCACGGGGAACATCTCATTCTCTGGTTTGATTATTTTCCATCTTTCCCGCTAGACTGTCTGCTCCATGAAAGCAAAGACGTCTTTTGCGTTCATCACCGTATTCCCAGAGCCTAGGGATAGCTCAGCACACAGTAGATGCTCAGCTAACAGTAGCCAATCAAAAGTGTTTCCTCTGAGGTTTGCTTTCCTTAGCATTCCTTTGGCTCCCAGTGAACAGTGATCCAGCTGCAAGTCTCCTGGTCCCCACCCACCCCTGCTTGGATGTGTTCTCACCTCATCTCCTCTGCTTGGCAAAGCCCTGCCCTGGCTTCGAAACCCGGCTTTGTGGTCCCTCCCCGTGAAACCATCAGCAGCAGCCTGGTCTGAATGAGTCGCTCCCTCCTGCTCCTCCCAGGTGCCTGAACATACACAGCTTCATCACCGCACAATAACTCGGCCCCGGGATGGACCACGTGTCCATTTCTTGCTCACCTGCCTGTGCTCATTAAGGGCAGGGCTCAGCTGACTCAGTGCTGAGTTCCTAGCACCCTGCCTAGTGATGGCCCCACCATGGATGCCATGAATGGGTGCTGAGGAAAAGCCCAGCATCGGGCACTTACTGTCTGCATCCAGCAAGCCAGCATCGATTGGGCACTTCCTGTGCATAAAGTGCCAAGTTAGACCTTAGGGTGGGTTCAGAGATGAACAGAAAGCTGTCTTTTGGCTGTGCGTGCACGCTCAGTCGCTTCAGTTATGTCTGACTCTTTGCGACCCTATGGACGGTAGCCTGCCAGGCTCCTCTGTCCATGGGATTCTCCAAACGGGAATACTGGAGTGGGTTGCCATGCTCTTCTCAGGGGATCTTCTCCACTCGGGGATCGAACCCGAGTCTTCTGCGTCTTCTGCATTGCAGGCAGATTCTTTTACTGCTGAGCCACTGGGAAGCCCTCATTTGGCTGTAAAGGATTATAATTCTAGAAGGGGAGCAGATCCCTTCCAAATAATAATTCTAACATGAGTGACAGTGACTAGCACTCTGGTGCTAGAATAGGTGAAGGAGAGTGTATTAGTTTCCTATTGTTATTGGAAAAAATGACAGCTTCATTTTTTAAATGATTATTTATTTTATTTTCGGCTGCACTGGTCTTGGTTGCCATGCCCGGGTTTTCTCTAGTTGTGGCGAGCAGGGGCTACTCTTCGTTGAGATGCATGGGCTTCTCACTGTGGTACCTTCTCTTGTTGTGAAACATGGGCTCTAGGGTACTTGGGCTTCAGTGGTTGTGGCGCGTGAACTTAGTTGCCCTGCGACATGTAGAATCCTCCTGGATCAGGGATCGAACCTGTGTCCCCTGCATTGGCAGGCAGATTCTCAACTGCTGGACCACCAGGGAAATCCCAAATGACAACTTTAGGGGCTTAAAGCAACACTCACATTGTCTGACAATTCTGGAAGTCTGAGGTCTGAAGTGCATCTTGCGAGCTTAAATCAAGCTGTCGGCAGGGCTGAGCCCCTTCTGGAGGCACTCAGGGAGAACTGTTCCTTGCCTTTTCTGCTTCTAGAGTCTGCTTACATTCCTTCGCTCATGGCTTCTTCACTCTGACCTCCGCTTCTGTTGTCACATCTCCTTCTCTGACTCTGAGCTTTCTCCTCGCCCCCACCCCTAATTAAGGACTCTTCCCAGGTGGTGCTAGTGGTAAAGAACCCACCTGCTAATGCAGGAGATGTAAGACATGCGAGTTCAACCCCTGGGTCAGAGAAGACACCCTGAAGTAGGAAATGGTAACCTACTCTGGTATTCTTGCCTGGGAAATCCCGTGGACAGAAGAGCCTGGCGGGCTATGGTCCATGGGATCACAAAGAGTTGGACATGACTGAAGTGACTTAGCACTCATGCACATGGTTACACTGGGCTCAACCGAGAAATCCAGAAAATTCCAGTTAAGGAATGCAAATTCCTTAACTTAATCACACCTGCAAAGTCTCTTTTGCCATATAAGGTACACAGTTCTGGAGGTAGGACGGGGACATCTGCCCAGCAGAGGGAAGGGTTACCTCTTACCCTGGGAGCCTTCACCCAGCCAGCTTGGGAGTCGCTGATCCTTCCAAATCCCTAGTGTGCACAAGGCCTGAGGCCAGCTGCTGTCTCATGTCAGCCTCACGAAGAGTTTGTCATGGAAACCAAGTAGCCTCATTTTGCAGGTGAGGCTGAGAGAAGGGTTGTGACTTGTTCACAGCAGAGTCTGCATCGATCCAGGCTCTTGGAGTTGGCCTCCCGAGTGAGCTCTTTCCACGAGGGGCGGAATAGTGATCCTGGGGGTTGAGAAGATTAGGGGCTGTGATTCCTCTCCAACAAAACCTTACTGGAGAAAGTGAATCACACCTGAAATGTTGAACAAGAAGCCCAGGGCCTGGGTTTTGAGGCAGAGGCAGGACCAGGGGGCTGTGAAGCTGCCGGCTTGGGGCAGGTTTTAATGGGGAGGAGCAGCTGGAGGCCTCGTGTGGGACAGAGTAGTCCATGGGGCCCAGGCCTCTGCACAGCTGTGCTTCTCCCCTTTCTTGTTGGTCAGTCATGTGCATCGTCTTCTGGTGGGCTGGGTGATCAGAGGAAGCCCGGTGGTAAAGACTCTGCCTGCCAAGGAACTAGAGGCAGGAGACGCGAGTTCGATCCCTGGGTTGAGAAGATCCCCTGGAGGTGGGGAGGAGGAAATGGCAACTCAGTTCAGTATTCTTGCTTGGAGAATCCCATGAACAGAGGAGCCTGGTGGGCTGTAGTTCATGGGGTTGCAAAGAGTCAGATATGACTGAGTGACTGAGGATGCATGCAGTATAGGTGATAGAAGAACCAAGAGACCCCTTTCCCGCCAGTGATGTTAGTTGGAAGGAAGGAGACACCAAGCTCAGAGCATCACATGGGCAGACACAGTGCCCACCCTGAGTGAGCTCCCAGTCTGAGTTGGGAGACAGAACGTTTACCCTAGGAAGCATCCACTCTGACGGGGGAAATGAAGCCTCTTTCTCAGTGAGCCTGGGCCACACTCCCCTGGAGGAAATCACTTGAGAGTGTTGAAGAGCAGGGACCAGTGAGGGTGAATTAATCCAGGAGCAACCAGTCTCGCAGGGCATGGAGAGTTGAGTGTGCAGGTGGGGCAGGGCCTGGGGGCTTGGGAGGCTGGGGTCTTGAGGACGGGCAGTCTGGAGTTCTTTGGGATTTCTGAGTTGGTTCCCGCGGGTCCTTAGGTCCCCTTCAGCCTTCAGGGCAAAGGGGAGAGGGAATGAGCCCCGGGCCTAAAAGGGGACCCCCCCTGACCTGTTGCCTTCTCATCCTCCCCCCTAGCTACCTCAGGCCAAGGAAGGGGAGGGGTGGATAGGGGAAAGAAAGGCGGGGCAGAGGGCAGAAGCTGGTCTTCTCAAGTTGGACTCTTCCAGCCTCGGAAGCAGCAAGGGTTCCCACCTCTGCCCCCCTCTGGCTCCCCTTCCTGGACCTCCTCCCCATCCATTCCTGCTGGTTTGGGGCCTCCCCTGCCCTCTCCTCCTGCTCTGGGCGCTGAGGCCTCTGGCCCTTGCTGGGACAGGGCTCTGGACAGCTGATGTGGCTTTGCCTGGAAAGACGCGGTGTCCTGGGTGGCTGAGTCCCAACTTGGGTCCACCCTGGGAGCGTGTTTCCTGGAAACCAGTTATGGGGGAAGGGAGCACTGGGGACCTCTGGTGTGTGTGGGGGACGCCTGCCTCTGACTCTCCTAATTGGATGCCTCCTGAGGGCCCAGATTGTTCTCGGCTCCCTTGGCCGCCGGGGAGGTAGAGGGTGGGGCCTTCTTTGGAGCCAGACACAAATCATTAGAGGGTGGATCTGGGCAGGGCGGCCCTGGGGCCTCAGGAGAGAGGCTGAGGAAACAGAATAGAAGAGGATTCCACCTGAGGGCAAGCACGGCGGGGCGAGGGTGCACTTCCTGGCCAGGGGTGGGGGTGCTCGGGGGGAGGTAAGGGGTAGGGCATCCTTGGTGACCCTGTGTAGCCCGTCCTGGGAGAGGTCCTCGCAGGTGAGAGGGGCTCAGGGTCTGGAGGAAGCAAGCTGACAGGCCCTGATGACTGGGCTCTGGGGGTAGGGTCAAGGTCTTTGAGAACCCTCAGGGATTTGGGGTGTTGTCTTCATCAGTCAAGCCAAGGTCCCAGCTGGGAGCCCACCCCCACATCCTGGGCCTCTCGCTTCCCCAATCTCACCGGACGTGGACTCTTTCCTTGGAGGGAGGGTAGGTGGCCAGGGAGTCCCTTCCTGGGTCCCTGTCTTCCACCCTCGTCATGGTCCAGGGTCCTCTTTCCTAACAACTCAGTGAACACTTACAGAGCACCTGCTGCATACATGCGGTGTTCTGGGTTCTGAGTGGGGTGGGCACTGTCCTAGAGGGCGACAGGTAATGCTTGGGGGGCCTGTAGGAGCCAAGGTCAGGTGGGCTGATGTGGCAGGATGTTTGTCAACATCAATATGCATCTATTTTTTAATAAAAGTGTATGTATTTTTAACACTTATTCTTGGCTGTGCTGGCTCTTCATTGCTGTGCTCAGGTTTTCTCTAGCTGTGGCGAGCGGGGGCTACTCTCTAGTTGTGGTGCATGGGCTTCTCATTGCGGTGGCTTCTCTTGTTGCAGAGCAGGCTCTAGAGCTCGAGCTCAGTAGCTGTGTCTTGCTGGCTTAGTTGCCCCGTGGCATGGAGTTGGACACAACTTAGCAACTGAACAACATCAGTGTGGGATCTTAGTTCCCAGACCAGGGATCGAACCTGCGTCCCCTGCATTGGCAGGCGGACCACTGGCCCACCAGTGAAGTCCTGATATGCACCTATTGAACATCAACTGCATACGGGGGCCCTCAGGTCACCTTGCGCCTTCCATCAACACCATAGGGTGGGTGTAGTCCCAGGGACCCTCCCCGCATACCCAAGTCCTGCTCGAGTCTGAGACAGGCCTGTGCTACTCATGCCGAGAACATGTGGGCTCTTCAGCAACCTCTGGAGAGGAGACCCAGGGCCTGTAGGTTTGGTCAAGCCCGGGGCTGGCGTGGGGACCCTGAGGGGGATTCAGCCGTCCTCCCCGGGGTCTCTTCCTGCTGTCCCCTCCCTGCTGTGCTGGACTCCCGGTGGCCTCTGGGGCTGGATTGCCTCCTCCCTTTCCCCTCCTCTTCCTCCTCTGGGCCAAGCTGCTGACACCTGCGGGGGTGGGGGGGGTGTGGGCCTGGCGCTGCCCCTCCGGCTGCCAGGGGCCTCTCCCTGCTGGGGGTGGAGGACAGGCCTGGGCAGGAGGAGTCACGGCCGACAGGACCTCGGCTCCTGCCAGGTCTTCCTTCCTTCCCTGGCACGGAGAGTGGGCACCGCTCAGGCCCTGGCTTCAGGCCCTGCCCACTGCCTGCCTGCTGCTCAGAAACCCTGGGCCTCGGCTTCCTCATGGCATCGTTGGGGAGATCCGGCAAGGGCTGTCCGGAACCGTGAAGGAAGCATGTCTGGGTCTTCTTAGGTCTTCCAAAGATGGCCACACTCTCCAGAGAGCCAGGGAGACCTTCCTGGGGTCTGTCTCTGCCCCTCCACCTGGGGAGAAGGGCTGAGCTGGGCCTGTCCTTCTGCAAGTGAGGCCTTTCTGGGCTGAGGTGGGCACAGAAGTGGAGGACGGTGCCAATAGTGGCAGAGTCTCCAAAGGCCAGAGGCACAAGGCCTGGGCGTCACTGGTGTGGGGAAACCTAGGCCCTGCCCTTGGCGCACAGCCTGATGTCAGCAGGGGAAAGGGTAGAGTGACAGGGTGATTGTGGGGCCTTGGTGATTTTCGAGAAAAGAAGGTTAGGTAACTCTCTGTCCCTTCAAACTGGGTTCAAGACTAACGTCTGAGTATTTGCAGGTGGGATGCAGGCTCTGGAGAGGCAGAGCGTGGGTGGCGGGTGCCCTGTGGCCTGGCCCCCTCTCCAGGCTGCTAGCTCTGCTTCATACTCACTTCTCTGAACTTAGGGAGGCCTGTCTGGACAGAGGAGGGCAGTCAGCTGCTGGGGGAGAGGGGTTCCTGGAAGGGTGGCTCCAGCGGGGAGGGGAAGCTCTTTCTCTGTGGGGGTGAGTGGCTGGTGCAAGCTGGCCTCTGAGCCACTTAGGTGACCCCAGGTTCTGTTTGTTCCCTTCCCCAGCCTGTCCTGGAGTAGCAGGAAGTCCTCCCAGATATCGTGGAAGAGACCTGGTGTTCTGACCTTACCCCCTAGTCTTGACCTTGAGGCCCTGCTCCCCACTTCCAGAAATGCTGGGAACCCCCAGACTTTACAGTCAGGGTGGGAGCAGAATAAACTCTGGTTGTCTCCTCTCGGTAGCCTGTGCAGGCCCCACTCTCCAACGAGGAGACACCCTTGCGTGCGAGGCCACCCACTTTCTAGGCAGGAAGTCCTTCCAGGTGTCTGACCTCAGCACACCAGTTCTGATCTGCATGGAACCCAGACTCCCTCCCTGTCCCCATGTGTGTGGGCCCAGAGCCCAGGCCACCCATGCGCCTCCCTCCACCCCTGGAAGCTTCCCATTCAGACAGGCCCCGTGCAGACACAGACGCCAGGGTCCTGGCAGCGCCTAAATCATTAGCACCGCCGAGATTAGGCCGCTAATCTCCTGGCTGGGAGTGGGCCGGTGCCAGCCGCCAGGATGTGGACTTGTGCTTTTTCCTTGCAGGGGCCGCCCTTCCCCAGGGTGTGGCCGCCCAGCAGGTCCTGCCTCTCCTGCACTCAGCGCCTCCTCTAGGGGCCCTTTGGGGGCGTCTTTCTGCAGGTACTGGTAGGGTGAGCTCGGGTGGTCACCCTAACCAACTCTCTGATTCCCTCTCTCCCTTGGCCTCCACTTGACTCATTCCCACAAAGACCCTGGGAGGCAGGAGTTACCCCATTTTGCAAATGAGGCAACCTGGGCAGTGAACTGACTTCCTGAAAGGCTTGGATCCAGGGTTCCCTCAGCTCAGCAGCTGTGACTGTTCCTCTCAGATAGGGCAACCCCCTGGTGACGGACTGAGTCTCCTGCACAGGCTGGAAGTAATCCCAGGAGAGCTGGGGGCTCCCCTAGGTCAGAGGCTGACTGGCTCCTCCTGTAAGGGGTGGGGGAGGGTGCCCCCTGGATCCCTCACCCTCTCCCTGGGATCCAAGAATGCTGGGTGGGGGGCCAGAGCAGCCCCAGGCTCCGGGCCTGTGGAGCCTTGTCCCAGGCCCTTTCTGGCTCCCAGGGTTGGGTTCTCCGAACTCCCCCAAGAATGAGCTCAGCTGCCTAATTGCGGTTGAGGATGGAAGATCACCCTACCCCCGGGGCTGCGGCTCCAACACTACCTTTGTTTCTAACAGACAATGGCGGCTAAGAGGCCATCGTGCCCAGGCCAGGCTTGGGCAGGGGAGGGGGCCGGGGGAGGCACTCGGGTGTCCAGCCTGAGCCCCAGGCCCTGGGCGGCTTGTACAGAAGCAAATTACACGGCTGGGGTTTTGGCTCCGACTTCAAGGGCCAGGGGCCCAGCCCCGCTTTAGCCTGGCTATAAAGGGCTGCCTGGGGTCTCTGTCCAGACCAGACCCTGCGCTCGACGTGTGGACGCCATGGCCGCCTCCACCACCAGCATCCGCCAGTTTTCCACCTCCGGCTCTGTCAAGGGCCTGTGTATGCCCAGCGGGGGTTTCTCTCGGATGTCTTCCATCCGTGTTGGGGGTGCTTGCCGGGCCCCCAGCCTCCTGGGAGTCGGCAGCTCTGGCAATATGTCCATGTCCTCGTCCCGCTTCTCCATGGGCTTGGGGGGCGGCTATGGCGGGGGCTACACCTGCAACCTGGGCAGTGGCTTCGGCTCCAGCTTTGGCATGGCCGACAACTTGCTGGGAGGCAGTGAGAAGGAGACCATGCAGAACCTCAACGACCGCCTGGCCTCCTACCTGGAGAAGGTGCGCGCCCTGGAGGAGGCCAACGCCGACCTGGAGGTGAAGATCCATGACTGGTACAAGAAGCAGGGACCCGGGCCCGCCCGAGACTACAGCCACTACTTCAAGACCATCGAGGAGCTTCGGAGCAAGGTGGGCACTCCCTGTGTCCTCAGTATCTACTTCCGACTTGCATCCCAACTTTGGACCTTTGCCAACACCTCTCCTCTAGCCTAGGTTTCCATCATTCATTATTCATTCACTCACTCTCTCATTTGCCCTGGAACCCAGCTCTGGTCCCCAGGCCTGGAGGGTATCCTGTGAAGGGAGGCTGTGTGGAGTTCCTTCTTCCTGGGGGAGGGTCTTTGGTATGGGTGATGTAGGCATGGTCAGGGAAGTCTTCAGAACCTTGAGGGCAGCAGAAGACGTTCCAGGTATAGAGATCAGTGTGGACAAAGGCATAGAAGTGGGAACGAGTTTGGTGTGGCTGCTGGGAGATGAGGGTGGAAGTCTCCTTCTTACTAGTCCATTCTCCTCTGAGTTTGCTCCCCTGCTACCTGCCTCACCTCCTCCAGGCAGTCCTCCTGGATGGATGGCACTTGACTTTTGTCCTCAGTCCTTGGGTCCTTTCTGTAGTTTGAGGTTCAATCTATACTGTGTTCATTGTGCTTATTTCACTAAGTTTGACATATTCTTACAGCTGTTTTCACTCTGGGTCTTCCTCACTCCTTCCACGATGGTCACTCTGGGGTTTCCTAAGGGCAGATGCTGTCTCTCTTTGCAGAGTTCACGGAGGAGGGCGGAGTGGTCCCTGAAAAAAGGAGCTGTGTCTTCCCACTCAGACTGGAAGCTCCCAAGGGGAGACGTTGCTCTAACTTAGTCTGATGGAAGAGGCAACACACGCACACACAGTATGATCTCTGTGAACTCATGACCTTGGCATTCTGTGAACGTCGCAGCTGGGTCTTTTGCACAAACCTTCTGGCTGGAAGGACCTAAAGGGCTGCAGTTTCCAGAGGTCAGAGAGGTCAAAGAGGTTCAAGAGCCAGGCTTGGGGAGAGCTAGGCTGGGGGCTGGCTGGCCTGGGCTCAGCCCGCTCAATTTCCTGGTGGAGAACCAGGCCTGTGGCCCTTTGAGGGGCTTTGCCTGCTCCTGCCAAGGACCCAGGCCAGAAAGGGAACTCCTGCGGTTGCCCCCTGGAAGCCGCACCGATGGGAGTGCCAGATCAGATACCGGCCTTGGTCTGGGCAGCGGGGAACCCAGGGGAGCCCTGGTAGTCAGTGCTCCCGAGCTCCGAGCTCCGGGGTCAGCCAGCTCCTCACCCCAGACCCCGGCGCGCTGCGCACCAGGCCGCTGAGTCACTGCCCCTCGGCGGTTTGCACCACCAGCCCCTCGTGGGCCCCATCAGCCTCCTGAGTGGGAGGTGGGGCAGATGTGCAGGCTGCAGACCAACCCACTGAGGCCCTGGGGCGAGTTCAAACTGGCTCTTGGGTTCAGTCTGGAAACCGAGTCTGACCCCAGGGAGCCTTTTCAGAACTTAGGGCCTCGAGTGGGCTCTGAGGTCCAGCCTGGGTTTCCTGGGGCTGCCCCCTCTTACAGCTTGTACACGTCAACCCTCAGTCTTAAAAAACTCCAAAGTCTACCCAGCTCATCTGCCAAGACTTCCTCTCTGCTTCCTCTGGGCAGCGTGCAGGGGCTTCCCCCTCCCCCTCCCCCATGGCCCTTGATGGGACCCTCTCTCCTGTGTTTCTCACAATAATGACAGCTCTGCTCCTTCCAGAGCCTTCCCCTTTCCCTGTGGTCGTTTGAACCTCCCAGATAACCCTGTGGGAAAAGTTATCTTGTCCTAAGGTTTGATGTGGGACCCATCATAGCTTTATTAACTATTTCATTAATTGTTTAATTAAATTAATATTTCCTGGGGGCTGATTCTGGGCCGGGCACTGTGCTCAGGGCTGGAGATTCCAAATAGAATGAGACAGGCATGAGACAAGGCGATGTTCCTCTGGAGCACAGAGACCAGTGGAAGAGAAGAAAAATACACATAAAAAAGTCAAGGGAAAAAGATTGCACTTGTGAGAAGTACTGTGTAAGAGAGATGGGTCGAGGGGAGGAATGATGGGGAGGAAGGACTCAGAATGGAAGAGGGCTTCCTGGAGGAGGTGGCAACTGAGCTCAGAGGTGAGTTTAGTTGGGGAAGATGGAGTGAGGTCCAGGCAGCTTGGGCAGTGACTCCCACGGTGGGAGAGGACTGCATATGGGTCTTTCTACTGGCATCATGGTATCCATGCCTGGGTTCATGCTTTCTCTCCTTGTGAGGAGACCATAGGGGCCCTCACCTCCCTCACTCCAGCCCACTATCCAAAGGGTTGTCAGAGGGGTGTTGCAAGGCCTTCCCAGGGCCTCCGAGCATGCTTGCTCACCAGCCCCACCATGTCCCCCAGATCCTGGCGGCCACCATTGACAACGCCAACTTGGTGCTGCAGATCGATAATGCCCGCCTGGCAGCCGACGACTTCCGCACCAAGTGAGTCGGGGCCCCCGGGCAGCTCAGGGGACTGCTGCGGTCTGGCTCTGCACCCCACAGAGTTCTCTGTGCGTATGAGGGTGTCCTCACGGCACTCCATGGCTCATGCCTCCCCTCGCTCCAGGTACGAGACGGAGCTGAACCTGCGCATGAGCGTGGAGGCCGACATCAACGGCCTGCGCAGGGTGCTGGACGAGCTGACCCTGGCCAGAGCCGACCTGGAGATGCAGATCGAGAACCTCAAGGAGGAGCTGGCCTACCTCCGGAAGAACCACGAGGAGGTGAGGCTGGCTCGGGGATGCAGGGGAACAGGCAAGGCTGGGCTCCCTACATCTTCCTGGGCCAAGGGCACGTTCTCTGTCCAATTCCTGTCTCTGATGCATTCCTGGCTCTGACCCTGGGAGATCCTCAGAGGGCCCTGGTTGAGGCCTGGAGGGCCCTCTCTCTGGAAAGATACTTCCTTATCCCTTGAGGCACAGCCTGCTATGTGGTGGCAGTTAACCATCTAATAGGCCAATCGGTCTAAGAACACGCCGGCTAATTATTATGATTAATTGTAATAGTGATAGTCATAACAGCAAGCAACATCTGCCCAGCGCATTCCAAGTGATTCACAGCAATTATCTCAGCTGATACCGACAGCGTTGCTGCGAGAAAGGAGCGAGTTTCTCCCTTTACCAGTGGGGGGACTCCATTTACCAGTGAGTTCCTCCCTTTACCAGAGGCTCAGAGAGGTTAAGGAATTTATCCAAGGCTGCACAGGGGTGGGTCTTCCCTCAGGTCTGCCTGAGCATTTCTGCACCAGCTCTGACGCCACCACCCTGCCACTTCTCCCAACTCCTAGGGACCCCAAGGCTTACCCCAAGGGTAGGGAGCCAAGACCCTGCAGGGGGACTGATGAGCCCTGTGGCTTCCTTCTCACCAGACCTCTGGGGTGGCCTGAGCTGAGAGAGCCTAAGGCCTGAACGGCAGGAGTTCATCAAGTGGTTCTGCTTGATTTTGAGGCTGGCTTTGGGGATGCATCCCTGAGCAGATTCACATTTCCTAATGAGGTCCGATTCCCCCAGGACCAGCAAGGGGCTCATACTGCGTGGTTGGTGGTAGGGGCCTGAAGCGAGGGGTCAGGACAGGGAGTGAGGTTGTCCTGGCTCATCCCCCAGCATAACCAGGAGCTGCCTTCTCTCCTGCCCCAGCACGCACTGGCGCTGGGCGAAATCCACCATCCAAGTGTGTGTTGGGGGAGATTGTTGACATCCACAGCCATGGGTGTTTGAGACGGGACAACATCTGTCTCCACCTTCAGGGTGAGGAGCTGTTGGCCTGTGTCTGTCCTCTGCAATCATCTCTCCCAGAATGAGAAGGCAGCCCCAGGGACTCTCCCCAGGATGGCCCTGAGTGAGCTCCTGTACCCCTCTGTGCCCAGGAGATGAACGCCCTGCGAGGCCAGGTGGGCGGGGACGTCAACGTGGAGATGGACGCTGCCCCCGGCGTGGACCTGAGCCGCATCCTGAACGAGATGCGCGACCAATACGAGAAGATGGCGGAGAAGAACCGCAAGGATGCCGAGGACTGGTTCTTCAGCAAGGTGGGTGGCCGCGTGAGCAGGTGTGCAATGTGTGTATGCTTGTGCTTTGTGCTCAGCACTGACTGGAAAATTTGCAGATGTGGATTCCCAGCTGGAAGGACCTTTGGAAACCAGTTGGGACCAAACCATCACGTTCAGGGGGGAGACTATGAGGCTCAGAGAGGCCTCAAGCTCCCATAGCCCTTCACAGGGGCACGGGGAGCAGAGCCAAATCTCCTGACCCCACCAGACACTCCCTCAGCCTGGGAATTCGTAGGCAGGTGTGTATTTGGAGGCAGACTCCTATGCCCCCAGTAAGAAAAACACACAAAGGACTGGTTCTTCAGCAAGGTGGGTGGCCGCGTGAGCAGGTGTGCAATGTGTGTATGCTTGTGCTTTGTGCTCAGCACTGACTGGAAAATTTGCAGATGTGGATTCCCAGCTGGAAGGACCTTTGGAAACCAGTTGGGACCAAACCATCACGTTCAGGGGGGAGACTATGAGGCTCAGAGAGGCCTCAAGCTCCCATAGCCCTTCACAGGGGCACGGGGAGCAGAGCCAAATCTCCTGACCCCACCAGACACTCCCTCAGCCTGGGAATTCGTAGGCAGGTGTGTATTTGGAGGCAGACTCCTATGCCCCCAGTAAGAAAAACACACCGAGCAGCGGCAGCACCCAGGCTGTGATGGGCACGCAGAGAGCAAAGGCCAGGGCTTGCCCTTACGTGTGCCTGCAACCCAGTAGGGAAGACGCAAAGGACCGCAGGACAAGATGAATCCTGCAAGCGCCAGTGTGTACCAGTGGGCCTGAGGCCCTCTAGGGCGAGGGAAGGGCAGGTCTGGGAGGTCAGGGCTGGGGGGTGGCCCCTGCCCTCTGCCTCACCTCTGCCAGTCTCCTCAAGCCCCAGGGGCCCATCCTGCCTTCCAGACAGAGGAGCTGAACCGCGAGGTGGCCACCAACACCGAGGCCCTGCAGAGCAGCCGGACGGAGATCACGGAGCTGCGCCGCACGGTCCAGAACCTGGAGATTGAGCTGCAGTCCCAGCTCAGCATGGTAGGGCCGCTGTCCCCTCCCTGCCCTGTGCCCACCGCTCCAGGGTGGGCCCCGCCTCCTAGACCCCCGCTGGGAGAACCAGAGGCTCCCTGCCCCGCCCTGCCTCTTTACACTCTACCCCACCTCCCGCCCTGCCATGCTGGCAGCACCCACAGGCCGGCACCAGCTGGGGACCCACTTCTGGGGGCTCCATTGTGGGGATGGGCCCAGCTCGGTTTCCCTAGTCACCTACACCTTGACCCCCAGAAAGCGTCTCTGGAGGGCAGCCTGGCGGAGACCGAGGCGCGCTATGAGCCCAGCTGGCCCAGCTGCAGGGCCTCATCAGCAGCATCGAGGCCCAGCTGAGCGAGCTCCGCTGTGACATGGAGCGGCAGAACCACGAGTACCAAGTGCTGCTGGACGTGAAGACCCGGCTGGAGCAGGAGATCGCCACCTACCGCCGCCTGCTGGAGGGCGAGGACGCCCAGTGAGTGGGGGGCACCGCACATGTGCTCGGTGGGCCGGGTGGCTTCACCCAGGGAGGGAGAGCTCCAACGGAGGCAGGAGGAGGTGTGGAGGCTTGCAGGAGATGGAGCAGAGGACACTGGCTGGGGTCCCACTAGCTGGTATAGGCTCTGGGGAGCCAACAGGGCGCTTTTGTGTAGAGAGAAGTGTGGGTGTCAAGACATCTTAGAACAGTCACTTGGGCTACAGAGAGAGAAATGCGTCTGAGGGGACCGGGTGAGGTCAGGGAGACCTGTCAGGAGGCTGGAGCAGGGAGTAAGGCCAGGGAAAGTGTTAGTAGCTCAGTCACGTCCAGACTCTTTGTGACTCCATGGACGATAGCCCTCCAGGCTCCTCTGGCCATGGAATTCTCCAGGCAAAAATCCTGGAGTGGGTGGCCATGCCCTCCTCTAGGGGATCTTCCTGACCCAGGTTTCCTGCATTGCAGACAGATTCTTTACCGTCTGAGTCACTGGGGAGGAAGACCTGCTGTAAGGCAGGTGGAGGACAGGGGAGGGGAGGTCGTGCACCCAGAGGATGTGTTAGCTGAAAACAGCAGGGCTGAGCGTGGCTTGTAGGCGGAACTCCATAAATGTTTGAGGAAGTGCATGAAGGAATGGGTAACAGTGGCACTGGGTTTCTGGTTCCAGTGACTGGTTGGTGATCCCATTGTCCAGGATGGGTGGCGCTCTGGTTTGGAGCTGGCAGGGTGCTCAGGCCCTGGTGTAAAGGGGCCGTGGATATCCTGGCGTCTCCATGCTTAGTCACTCACTCCAGCGTTTTGCTCTGTGATGATGGCCAAGTCCATCTGTAGTCTAACCGCAGTCTCTCTGTTTTAATGAAGTTTATTGGGCCCTTCAGGATACGGGAAAAAAAAAAAAAAAACACTCGCTCAGCTTCTCCTTGTAAATCCCTGGTTGGCAGCAAAGTGCCTCTGGGCCTCCTGTTGGGGTATCCGCTTTCCTTATTCCTGCCCACTGGGCCTGTCTCTCTGACCGTGTGGTTACCATTCTCTGCCGTGTACCCCCCGCTGTGATTTTTCTCCGATTTCCTGGGACTTCTCTCCCCTCGGCCTAGCTAGCTGCTCCTCCTCCCAGGGGACTGGACTCCCCACTGGGACCCCTGGCCTGACAGCTCCCCCTCTTCCTGCAGCCTGTCCACCCAGTACTCCTCGTCCCTGGCCTCACAGCCCACCCGGGAAGGTAAGAGCCTGCCCCGTCCTGCCCAGGGTGGGTGGGAGAGGCTGAGGCCCCTTCTGTGTGGGGGGCTCAGGGAGGGCCTCCAGCCTGAGGCTCGGTGCGTATCCCTCCCCCTCCGCCCACAGGCACAGTGACCACCCGCCAGGTGCGGACCATCATGGAGGAAGTCCAGGACGGCAAGGTGGTCTCCTCCCGTGAGCAGGTCCATCGCTCCACCCACTGAGGCCCCTTTCCACCTGCAGCAGCCCAGCCTCCAAGGCCCGGGGCAGCCATCGCCTCCAGCTCCTAGCACGCTACTGCCGCGCCCCGAGAGCCCGTCTGGGCCACCACCCAAGAGCTGTTGTGTTTCTCTGTCTGCTTCCCGCCTCCCCTCGCTGAGGGGGGCCTCCTGACTTTGCCCCAGTGACTGCAATTAAAGCTTTGCTTGAAGTTCAATGTCTCCTGTGATTTGGTCTGGTCATTGGTTTGGGCAGTGTGGGCTAGCGACGGAGGGGTGAGGAGAGTTTGTTAAATGTTTGGGGCTGCTTGTCACCTGCCAATCTGTTCTCCCACCCCATCTGGGCCTGGGGCCCAAAGGAGGGAGGCAGGATGCTTGAGGATGGAGGGATGGGACAGTCCACCAGGTTGGGGAAGTTTTTGAGAATCAGTCTCTGGTCCCCCATTATTGGTGGCTGGCCCCTGGGAGGGCCCCATAGACTTTCCAGGAGCCACACCTGTTATAGAGAGCGCCCTGCCTCAGCCTGGGGCGGATACAAGGTCAAGATCAGAGGGAGAGGGGCCGGGCAGGGGGTTTCCTGGAGAAGTGGTCCAGGGCACTGAAGGGTGTGAGTGTGGCAGGGGTATGGCCAGCCCAGGGAACCAGATAGGCTCTGTTGGGCTTGGGGGTGTGTGGGGCGGGGTGGCCGCTCTGCGTGTGAGCGTGGGGGGGCGTCCTGTTTGCTTTGGTGGCTTGGCAGCTGCTGGGCTATTGGGGAATCTCTCTCAGCTGCTGGTGGGGGCTGTCTGGGCCTGTCTGGGAAGTGGAAGCCATCAGCAGTCTGAGACACAACCACATTCCGCCCAGCAGGCCTGCCGGGACCCTGGGACCGAGGGTGGTGGACAGGGCAGGGTGGGGCTGTGGCGGGCACCCGGCCCATCCTGAGGGGCTAGCTCAGAGGATGGGGTAGGGCCTCTGGGGGTGGCTGCAGCGGACCCCTCCCAACTGGCGGGGGTTGTGGGTTCCCAGGAAGACCGTCTTCTTGGGCAGTGTCCTTTGGATTTCCAGCCAGCTGAGATCTGAAGACACATACCCCCCATCCAAGGGTTCTTGGGGCACAGGAGGGGTAGGGAGGCTGGAAGGGGCAGTTCTTCCTGTCCCCCTTAACTTGATGCCCCCTCCCAAACTGCCACTTCCCCAGCCTGCAGCTAAGCTCCTCTTTGCCCGCTCCAGCCCAGAACTCCCCACCTGAGAAAGAGAAAATGGGGAAAGGTCAAGAAAGGGTCCCAGGGGGTTCCAGGGTGAGAGGTAGGAGCAGAAAACTAGCCAGATGGAATCTTGGCCCCTACATGCTCCCCTGGCATCAGGGCTCTGCAGAAGGGGGGGCCAGTGTGTCAGGGGCCGCCGGGGAGGCGGAAGGGTGCTGTGGCTGAGTGCAGTGAAGGATGAAGGATGAAACCCTGCCAGCCGGGTTCTGAGCAGGTCGGGCAGAGGGACACCCTCCCCATATAAGCCCCAGTTTCCTTTTCTGTAAATGGGGTGGTAATCAACCTTGACCTAGCTGCTGCCTGCTGAGCCCAGTGGGTTTGGGTCCAAGGCAAGATGGGGTCTCGGCGCTCGCTGCCTGCCCTGCCGCCCAGGGGTGGCACCAGCTGTGGCATGGTGTATGGCTGGGAGCAGCCTGGATTCCAAGCCCATTTGCCCACCAGACACACGGTCCAAGCAGGTGTGGCTGGGGTGGCAGCTGCCTGGGAGGGCCCGTGACGGTGACGTCCTTTTTATTCCTCTTCTCCGTATTAGGTCATGGGAAAGCGTAGCTGGAGGGCCCGCCTGAATCACAGGTGACGGGCCTGAGACCAGAGACACACACGCAGACGCCCAGCGTGAGGGTTCAGAGAAATGATGCAAAGACCTGACGGTGGGAGGGGAGGGGGCCCACAGCCACCTGGGAGCTGGCGGGCAGCCAGCAGTGATGAAAGCCCAGGGGAATGGAAACATAGGAGTGAGCCTATTGTAGTTGCTACGCCCACTTGTCAGGGCCTATAAAGGAGGCTGGTGAGCCCTGGCAGTAACAGCATCTTGGGCTTCTCTCCTCTCCAGCCTTCTCGCTCCGTGTCTGCCCGCCACCTGCTGCCACCACCATGACCACCACCATCCGCCACTTCTCCTCCGGCTCCATCAAGGGCTCCTCCGTCCTGGGGGGCAGCTCATCCCGCTCCTGCCGCGTGTCTGGCAGCCTGGGGGGTGGCTCCTGCAGGCTGGGGTCTGCCGGCGGCCTGGGCGGTGGGCTTGGAGGCAGCAGCTACTCCAGCTGCTACAGCTTTGGCTCTGGTGGTGGCTATGGCAGTGGTGGCTTTGTCAGCGGTGGCTATGGAGGTGGCTTTGGAGGTGTCGACGGGCTGCTGGTGGGAGGTGAGAAAGCCACCATGCAGAACCTCAATGACCGCCTGGCCTCCTACCTGGACAAGGTGCGTGCCCTGGAGGAGGCCAACACGGAGCTGAGCTGAAGATCCGTGATTGGTACCAGAAGCAGGCCCCGGGGCCGGCTCCTGACTACAGCTCGTACTTCAAGACCATCGAGGACCTGCGGAACAAGGTAGGAGCTGTGATGGGAGGGGTCCTGGGCGGGGCACAGCTTTTCCTCCCCTACCATCTGCCCTTGATCAAGGCCTGGAGCCCAGCCTGGGGGCTGCCACAGGGTCTCGGGGAGCCGAGGAGAGCTTGGCTCCAGCTTGGCCTCTGGGAGCCCACCTTGGGGCCACTATATGGCTTACGATTTATTTTTCAGGACAGTAGCCTGGGCTAGGGACAAGTAGGTCTTGTGGGGCTCCCTGGAGCCTGTTTCCCATCATGGAGCTTTTTACCACCTTGTGTGGTTGTAGGATAAGAAGGATGGAGGCTTTCCTTGGAACAAGACGGGGATTTAGGGCTAAGGTGGTGTCAGGGGTCTGGTGATCTCCTGCTGGCACCTGCTGGGAGGAGGAGGCAGGAGAGAGTGGGTGGGACCTCAGGAGGCCACTTCTATGCCTTATTTGGGGATTTTTCTGGCTTCTCCATCTCTCCTGCTGCGCCCTCAAGACGGGGGCTCAGCATACTTGGGGCAGGGCTGCCTCCTGGAGCCTGGGGTCAGGGCTTAGCAGGGGTCATGACTTCTGATTTGGAAGTACATTTTGGTGAGGGCTCCTTTAGTTTTCCTCTTGCGGGAAGCCTCTCAGGGGCACTGTATCCCGAAATGTAATAGGAGGGAGTTTCTCACATCCATCCTCTTTCCAGGATTAGGGAAGAGCTTCTGCCTGGGGCATCCTTGTATTCTTTTCTGGCTCTCCTGCATTCCGAGCCTGGCACTCCCAGCTGGCTGTCTGCTTTGATTTAAGGCAGAGTCTGGCAAGGGGATTCTGTGTGGGGAGGAGGGGAGTATCAGCCATCAGACTCCTGCTGGCCCCGCCTCTGTCACCAACTGTAGAGCAGTAAAGTGGGGAGACAGGCTGGGAAGGGAGCCTTCCTGGAGAAGGTAGCCGCACCCGGCCCCCAGATGGAGAGTCTCATCTCAGAATCCTGGTCTGGGTTGAGTTACTCCAACCCAGGGACCTGATCACTCTCCCATCTTCCCAGATCCTCACGGCCACCGTGGATAATGCCAACATCCTGCTTCAGATCGACAATGCCCGCCTGGCTGCTGATGACTTCCGCACCAAGTGAGCCCTGGCCAGGGTCTGGGGAGAAACTGGGGGCAGCCCTCCCTACTGAGGAACCCAGGCTTCCTTAGTTGCTGATGGCAAGGTCCAGAATCTGGGGGTTAAGGAGTTCACCTCTTAGCCCAGGATGCTGCAAAAGCAGCAAATTCTGAAGATCCCTGGGCTTAGTCAGGTGATGGAAGAGAGAGAGAAGAGGCAGGAGGCAGAGAGGAGAGGAGTCAGGAAGCCAGGCCGAGTGGGGCCTTGTCCTGCGTGCCCAGGGCCCCAGGGCTGGGAATGGCTTCCACTCCACCCTGTCATTGGAAAAGACTCTGATGCTGGGAAAGATTTGAGGGCTGGAGAAGAAGGGGGCGACTGAGGATGAGATGGTTGGAAGGTGTCACTGACTCAATCCTCAATGAGTTTGAGGAATCTCGGGAGATGGAGAAGGACATGGAAGCCTGGCATGCTGCTGTCCATAGGGTGGCAAAGAGTTGGACAGGACTCAGCAACTGAACAGACACCCCCTCATCATTCAAGGGAAGGGTGCTGGCCAGGACCTGCACCGGCCAGTCTAAGCATCTTGACAGAACTCTCTGGTTCCCTTTGCAGGTTTGAGACAGAGCAGGCCCTGCGTGTGAGTGTGGAGGCCGACACCAACGGCCTGCGCAGGGTGCTGGACGAGCTGACCCTGGCCAGAGCCGACCTGGAGATGCAGATTGAGAACCTCAAGGAGGAGCTGGCCTACCTCCGGAAGAACCACGAGGAGGTGAGGCAGCCGGGGCAGTAGGTCAAAGAGATGTGAGGGGGTGGCAGGGCTCCATTGCTGTGTCAAGGCGGTGCCATGGCTGTGACTAGGATGAGCACTCCTCTGTGCAGCAGATTCTGAAGGTAGCTGGGCTTAGTTAGGGGAGGCAGGAGACAGACAGGAGAGGAGTCAGGAAGATGGGCAGGGGTGGAGCCTTGCCCTTCGTGGTCTCAAGGCCCCAGGACTGGGATTGGCTTTCACTCCACCCCTCCTTCATCTTTTGAAGGCAGGGCGCTGCCCAGGTGTCCAGGCTGGTTAGCTTAGAGTGTTGCTCTGTCTGCAGAGCCCAGTTCCCCATGCAGGGCAGCCTTCTCCATGTACCACCCTACTTCCCTGCATCTGGGGAGTCTTCCAGGGGCCCACAGAAGCCTCTTATGCCCATCCTGGCCTCCCTCACCAGACAGGAGATAATTGAGGATTCCCAGCTCAAACTCTCCAATATGGACCCTAGGTAGACGTTTGGAAATTAGATGGGAGGTTTTGGGGGCTCAGGCCTAAGAATTAAGATTTTATTTTCAGAGAGCCCTCAGTCTAGTGGGGGAGCACAGAATCTATCCTGGGGGAACCCCTAGTCTGATATTGGAGGCAAAGCCCACACAGACCAGGTGAACAAAAGTCATTTGGAGGGTCAGAGGGTAGAGGGTGAGCAGAACAAAGCAGACATTGTGGGAGGGATCTGGAGAGCTTGCGTGCGAAGGTTGGGAGTGAGAGGTCAGAGTGGGGGATACCCACACCCACCACCCCCTCCTCCGCAGGAGATGAAAGCCCTGCGAGGACAGGTGGGTGGTGAGATCAACGTGGAGATGGACGCCGCCCCCGGCGTGGACCTGAGCCGCATCCTGAACGAGATGCGTGACCAGTATGAGAAGATGGCAGAGAAGAACCGCAAGGATGCCGAGGACTGGTTCTTTAGCAAGGTGGGGGCTGCCAGAGACCAGAGGTCTCTCCCAGGGCATGGGGTGCAGGGCCTGAGTCCCCACAGTAAGCCCAGAGCCTGGCACCTTGGGTGCCTTAACCCTGGTGAGCTGCATGGACCTCTGGCATCAGAGTTGCCTGTTGCACTCACAGGCCTTCAGCTTGCCTGAACTGGGATCTGAAGGGGTCAGGGGGAGTCCCCCTCAGGGATAAACCCAGAGAGTCAAGACCCCAGGAGCTTCCATCTGTCCCTCAAGAAGTTAGGAATCAGTACCACGGGCCTGGCTACTGTCCTGGCTGGTTCTCAAATTTCCTACTCTTGTACCTTCTTCTTGAAGGCATTAGAGATAGAACTTAGCCTCTCAAAGTCTTCTGGGTTTGGGGAGGTGGGAGGCTGATGAGAAGGCGTTGCTCACGCAGTCAGGTTTGGAAGGAGGCCTGAGAGGCCTAGGCAGGTTAGGAAGGCAGCCATGATGAGGGGAGTTGGGGGGATTGGGTGCTCCAGGTATCTGTCTGGGTCCAGAGTGGGCCCTGGGCTGAGCATATGGAGACCATGGGGGTCGCCTTGGAAAAGGGAAGGCAGGTTCATGCTGCTCTGTCCTGTGTCCTGTCTGCAGACAGAGGAACTGAACCGCGAGGTGGCCACCAACAGCGAGCTGGTGCAGAGCGGCAAGAGTGAGATCTCGGAGCTCCGGCGTACCTTGCAGGCCCTGGAGATCGAGCTGCAATCCCAGCTCAGCATGGTAGGGGCGCTGCCGGGCCTGGTGGGGAGGTGCCCAGGGCTCTGGAGGGAGCCCTGCGCACCCTCGCTGATCCGGCCTCTCCTGCTCCCCGCAGAAAGCATCCCTGGAGGGTAGCCTGGCCGAGACAGAGAACCGCTACTGCGTGCAGCTGTCCCAGATCCAGGGGCTGATTGGCAGCGTGGAGGAGCAGCTGGCACAGCTGCGCTGCGAGATGGAGCAGCAGAACCAGGAGTACAAGATCCTGCTGGACGTGAAGACCCGGCTGGAGCAGGAGATCGCCACCTACCGCCGCCTGCTGGAGGGCGAGGATGCCCAGTGAGTAGGGGAGCCGGGCCAGGACTGGGGGCCTGGGGCAGAGCTGAGTCTCAGACCCACATCTAATCTTTTTTTTTTTTTTGCAGCCTGACCCAGTACAAGACCAAAGAACGTAAGCATTTTGGTAACCGAGGTGGGGCTTCACGGGGCAGGCGACCCACCTGCACCTTACTGGGGGAGTGTCCCCAGGAGCTCCAGGAAATGATGGCTGATCCTCAGCAGGGGTCGGGGAAGAAGGCCTCAGGGTCCTAATTAGATGAGGGAGACACTGTCTGGTCTGATGGGGGCGGGGCAGGAAAAGGCCCTCACGTTGGAGATTCTAGACTGAGAAAAGAGATGTGGTCCCAGCTCTGAGACTCTCATCGATAGGCACATGGTCTCGCTCTCTTTGCTCTTGGGACCTTACAGATGAGTAAAAGCAGTCTCGGGTCTGGAGTCTCTTGTCTGGTGGCAGAAACGGACTTGATCCTTCCTTGTCCTCCAGATCCCAGTCTGATGAGGAAGATAAGGTCCCAGCCCTGGGGTCTCTAGTCTAAGGGAGGTGATGGGGACCAGGGTCTTGTCTTGGAGATCCTTGTCTGAAGGGGGCAAAATCCATGTCCTGGAGACTGCAGAGAAATGGAATCAGACTCCATTTCAGAGTAGCATCTGGTCTGTGCAGTCTTCCTCTTGCAGAGGGTCAGAATCAAACCATTTAGTTGGGAGGTGGGACCCACCCAGGGGCACCAGCAAGGAACAGGGTGAGAAGGAGGGAGTGGTAGGGTCAGAGGGGGCACGTGTGGGAGTGTGATGTTGAGGGGCCAGCAGAGGCGTGGATACAGGTGGCCGTGGTGAGAAGAGCTGGCTCTGCTCAGGGGGCTGGCGCTGGGCCCCCACCCACCCTGAGTGTCTGTCTCCTGCAGCCGTGACCACCCGCCAGGTGCGCACCATTGTGGAGGAGGTACAGGATGGCAGGGTTATCTCCAGCCGCGAGCAGGTCCACCAGACCACCCACTGAGGACTCTCCCCCACCAGCCCCCTGGGGCTCCCCACTGGCTGTGCAGCCTCCAGCCTCCCCAGCCTCAGCACCCCAGCTTCAGTCCCTGTCCTGTCCTCACTCCCTGACCAATAAAGCTTGTTGACTGAAACACAGAATGCTTCCTATTTGTGGCCAGTGGGACCTTAGTGAGGAAGGGGTGAAGGGTATGGGGGAAATGGGGGCTGGGGGAGCTGTCCACGGATACCCACTGTTGTTGACTTGGAGGACAAGGGTCATCTTAGAACGGGGTGAGGACTAGGTCTGGGCAGAGCTTGAGGGGCCGTTGCTTTGTGCCTCCCAAGTGCTGATGACCCCAGGGAGGGTGGTCCAGGCAGCGCCAGACCCAGAGTGAGGTCAGCGTGTCAGGAGGACGTCTTAGGTGTTCTCTTCTTGCCCCATAAGTGGGTCCGCGATCTTGGGCAGTGCCTTCCCCTCATGGAGCCTCATTTTCTCCTCCCTAAATGGACAAGAAGATCTCAGGAGCCAGAGGCCCAAGGGGTAGCATGTCCAGCTGCTCCTCATGGTCCTGTGGGCTGTGTCCTCCTCTTAGAGGGGACGAGGTGGGGAGGGGGTTGGGGAAGAGAGGCAGGCCAGGACAGGAATCAGGATCCTCCTGAGGAGTGAAGGTGGGTGGGTGGAACCGGATGCTTCCATTGCCTCAACTCCAGGAATCTGAGACCTGCGCTTCCAGAAAAGGCAGGTGTGGGAGAGAGGGCGGGGCCTCTTCCAGGAATGTCTCCTCAAACAGTCAGCTGAGGATGGGGCGTTCAGGGGAGGTGGTACCCTGGGAGCAGCACCACCCTCCCTGACCCTTTGTCCCCTCTGGTTCCAGCAGCTTGGAGGTCAGGGGAAGCTGCCTCCTGGGGAAGGGGGAGGGGCCGTCCTGCCCATCCGCTCTAACACCCTCCAGCCCAGCCCTTCTCGCTCAGCCAGCAGGGGAGGAGCCCCGGAAGTCTTCCTTTGAGTAAATCTGAAAACCACTGGGCCGGGTGGGTCTGATTTCCCTGTTTTCTTAAGAAGTTGGGGTGGGTGGAAGGATTAATGAGAGGAGGGATGCCCCCATCCTAGTTCACAGACAGGCCTGGACTCTCTCCTGCTGCAGAGTCACACAGACCCCTCCAAATACCTGCTCTCCCGGATGCCTGGAGACTGAGGGCCGGCCAGAGGAAGGGAGGGGGCAGGAGCAGCCAGAGCCCCCAGTAGTGGGGGTTTGGGACTAGAGGGAGAGGGAGCGGGAGGAGCAGGCGGGGCAGTGGCACGGGAGCTATCTACGAAGTGGGCAGCGGGGTGTGAGGACTTGGAGCAGATCCCAGGCACTCTCTGGATCTCAGAAGTAGCAGTGAAGGAGGGGCTAGATGAGCCCCCGGCCCGCGGCCCTTCCGGTCCTGACCCCATGGACACGGAGGACAGTGAGTTCCCTTCCTCGGGCTGGCGTCCAGGGCACGCGTCTGCAGAGGCAACCACAGGACTCCAGCAGGCTCGGAGTGTGGGCTGGCGTCTGTCCGTTGCCTGGGCAGCAGTCCGGGTAGGGATGGAGGGCGGGAGGGAGGAGGCGCTGAACCCACCTGGCCCTCAACCATACATCCTGCCGCAACCAGAAGAACTAGCCTTTGGCCGCAGATGGCTCATCGAGAAGTGATCTCATTTACCTGAACAACAGTCTCAGGAAGCGCGAAGAGGCGCCCCATTGAGTGGATGGGGACACTGAGGTTCTGACGAGCAGTGACTCAGCCCCTGTCCGGAGCCTGGAGTGTCAGAGGTGGAGCGGGCGCAGGAGGGGTGGGGCTGTGCTGGGAAGGGCGGCCAGAGCCCCACCCCCTGCCCAACCCCAGGCTCTTGGGCGGGGCCCCTGTCTCCCCGCAGGCTCTGGAGGTGCACTCTTTACTGATGGGGCAAGTGAGGAGGGGTCAGAGTGTGGGGCAGGTCAAAGTGTGGGGCTGGCCAGAGGCAGCCCCCGATTTCACCCTTCTGCGGGGGAAGAAGCCCCTGCCCACATAGTGAGTGGGTGGGTGAGTGGTCGGGAGGCCACAGTGGGGGAACCACCAGATGTTCCCGGCTGCCCCAGGAAGGCCATGGCTGCAGTGCTGGGGGTGGCGGTCCTTGGGACAGAGTGCTGGGCTCACAGTCTGTCCACACCCACACTCCCGCCCACTGCTGCAAGGAATGTTTCAGTGAGCCGGGCGTACCTACCCTTGGTGCCGCCTCACCCACTTTCCTGTGATGGCCACATGCACGGGATTCCCAGGATGGGGCAGGGCGGGGGGGAGCCAGTCCCTGTGACTCTGCCTTCACACACTCACACCTGGAAGGTGCCCTGGCAGCACTTCTGCTGAGAAATGACACGGCAATCACACGGTCCACAGCACTGTGTCGCTCTGTGCCTGGGTCTGCACTTGGCACGGGGGAAGGAAGAGACCCAGGCCCTGGCCTGGAGGACCCTGAGCGACCTGGAGGGAGCCCAGTCTATGGGTGGTGAGCTGGGCACAGCGGCCGGCCGGACACTTCCCTCAACCCTTGGGAACTGCTGTCTTCTGCACCACCCAGGCTGTCAGGGGCTGAGGGGAACAGAGGGACAGAGCCAGGACAGTTCTGCCTCTTGGCAGAGCGCAGGCGGTCACCCAGCCTGATCCAGCCACAGGCTCCCCTGAGGGCCTCTTGGTTATGCAGCCATCCCGAGGGGCTGTGAGAACTCCCCCCGGGGAAGGGGGCCATGAAACATGGGGGGAGGACCACAAAAGGCAAAGCAGTTGCTCACAGACTCATTCAGATCCTGGGACCAGTCATGGAGCCAGAGCCTGCATCCAGGCTATTTGTTCCCTCCCAGAGAGCCTGCCCCCTCCCTGCAGGCCCCCTGCACCCCATCATGGCCCGAACACTTGGTGTTAGCATCACCTCTAGCTTCTCCAGACGTCCTGCTTTGAGGGCCTCTCTGTCTTGTTCTTGGCATCTGAGTGTCCACACAGTGTGTGGCACGTAGTATGTGTTTTATAAATACCTGTGGATAAATGCAGTGATAGCCATCACTCTGTGCAAGCTTCTTTATTTATTTCACCCCTATGTGCCTGCGAAGTAGTGCTGCTATTCCCATTTCCCAGAGAAGGAAACTGAGGCTCAGAGGGAAGGAGTGACTTGCTCAGTATCTGGCCCCTGCTTGCCCAGCTCCAGCCTGCTCTGTCCTGGCTTGTTTGGGCTCCTCTCTTTCTTATTATGACCTGAAGCATGTGGCTCTGGCTGCCAGCAGGGGCTGGGAGCTCTCTTCCTCTCCCCGACTCCCCCAAGCCTGGAATCTCATCCCCCTCCTCCCCCAGCCGCCTCTTGCTCCCCAGCCTGGCTGGTCACTGGAACCCCCTGGGATCTTGTAAAAAAAGTCCTCACCATCAGGTTTATCCAGCCCAGTGCTGATGAAGTGGGTCAGAGCAGGGCCCAGGAATCTGTATAGGGACTCTCGTGACCAGTCAGGTTTGGGAATCATTGCCCCTCCGTGGTATTGTGTGCTAAGTTGTTTCAATCCATTTCTGACTCTTTGTGACCCATTGGACTATATAGCTCACCTGGTTCCTCTGTCCATGGGATTCTCCAGGCATGGATATTGGAGTGGGTTGTCTGCCCTCCTCCTGGGGAATCTTCCTGACCCAGGGATTGAATCTGGGTCTCTTACGTCTCCTGCGTCTCCTGCATTGGGAGGCGGGTTCTTTACCACTAACGCCACCTGCGAAGCATGGCATTGGCCAATGATATTCTCTGGCCAAGTCAGGTGTGTGTTGCTACCTGGGATGGGGCTGGACCGAGGAGAGAGGAAAGAGACCCGGGTGGAGGAAGGGATGGCAGTCTGTGCTCTGCACCGACCAGGCCTGGTGATTCTGGCTCTTGCCAACCTTGGGGCAGGTATGCCTCACTGGCACCGAGGAAATGCCAGCTGCACGCTATAGGCCCAGCGTCCCACGTTTCCTGCTGTACCGGGCTGTATTCCTGGCCTTAATTTTTCTTTCCAGGGTCAAATGATAACTTCCCAGTTCAGAGACCATGACGACGTCACTCTGTTCCCATCCGCACCCCAAATGCGTGGTGGGTGCTCCATCTGAGGTGTTGACTGAAGTGGTCTGATGGGTTGGTTGGCAGCTTCCTGAACTTCTCAGCCCACGCAGGTCCCCAATCTCCAGGGCAGGACCTGGTGTGTAATCCCATCCCTCCGACTCATTCAGGATGGGGGTGGGGAGGTAAGGGGT
>SJXQ01010546.1:462797-498647 GCA_006408695.1 Aepyceros melampus | reverse complement strand
CCTCGGTCCAGTCTCTGCTTCTCTGCTCTTTCTGGTTGGCGCTTGGTGGTCTTTGGTGACCTCGAATGCTGTTTCCAGTTCTGAAGGTAATGAGTCTGATTGGACCTGAATTCCAGGCCCATGCTGATGCCTGCGATGGTAAGATATCTGTCCAAGATTCCAAAGTCCCTTTTCCCCATTTTGGGGGTTGGGGGAAAGGAACAGTAAGTTCCCTCTCCTAGGCCTGGTCCTGAAGGCGTGTGCTGGGTACCAGCTCTGCTCATCTCTCTGGGCCCTGTGCCTACAGGTGAGGGGAGTGATGTGGCAGAAGCAAAGCCCTGGTTACGCTGAGACAGACTTTCCTGCCCCAAGGTTCAAGGTGGTATCGCCCAGCAGGGCTCAGGCTGAGACAAGCCCTCCCTGCCTTTTCTCACCTCCACAAAGGCACTTCAGAGCAAGGACAGTGACCACTCCCCAGGGCACCCCAAGGGGACCTCTGTGTTGGAGTCCAGACCCCCCAGTATTGCCTTCAGCCCCCAGGCCAAGGTCATGCCCACCGGGCAGAGCTCATTCCAGGCACCTTGGGGAGGCAGATGGTAATGGACACACCTGGTCCCCACCCGCAGGCCATTTGTGGGAATGTGGAGACATTCCAAGCACCAGGGTCTCATCCTGGCTGTGCAGCTCAGTGACTTTGGGCAAATCACCGTTTCTCTGGCTCTCCCCTTCTCCTCCTCACTTCACAGAGTTGACTCAAGACAACGGTGTTTATTGGAGGGGCATAGAGAGAGTGGTTTAGGATGGTGAAAAGGGTTTGGGCTGAGCGAGCAGACAAACAGGGTTTTGAGCCTTAGCTCCCCACTGACTGGGGTCTTGAGAAGTCCACTTCCCCTTCCAGGTCCATCATCTGTGAACTGGTGGCAGGAATAGGGCTCCTCACGGGACTGTGTGGCATACAATACACATGATACCGCCATACGATGCCCGAGCCCTGGTCAGTGTGGCAGGCGAACAGAGACCCACCTTCCCTGTCTCCTTTGACTGAGCGAATGGAGTTGCCAAGTTAAACCTAGAATCCGTGGGCGGTCCAGAGAAAACTGTTCGAATCTGAGTCTCGGATGTATGTCAGGACTTGGAAGCCTGTGGTGGGGGTCGGGGTCATAGGTGGTACCAGCAGCAGAGTGGGGACTCCTTCCCAGTGCAGTTTTTGGTGGGTATTCATGATGAGGTGAGGCAAGGCATTGGTGGAGGGGTGCTGCTCGAAGGGTGGGAGTGCGAGGGGGCAGAGGGGAGGGCCGTGAACCCAGCTCTCCTGTCCACAGCCAGGATCCCGCAGCTGTCTCCTGAGACAGCCCCTGGACAGGGAGGCACCAGAGGATGGAGGTAGGTGAGAAAGGGCAGGCGAGGGGTAGCTGGGCTGGAAAGGAAGGAAGAGGAGACTGGAGGGGAGCAGGGGTGGCCACTGGGTAGGGGCCAGCAGGGTCTTTCATACATGTTCCTTGGTGGCTAGTGGTATGTCCTCCCCTTTCACAGATGAGAAAACTGAGGCCTAGAGGCTCATAGACCAAAGGACTGCCTATGCCATGTAGCTTGTCAGGACAGGGATTCAAGCTGCCATGTACTGGTTTCATGGTACACACCACTTCCAGGAGGTCCTGGGGACTCAAAAGCAATCCCTGAAACTGAAATTGAATCCAGTAAGGGAAAGAGTCATAGAATTTTTAGAACTAGAAAGAACTCTGCGATTGCCCAGTCCAGGCTTGTCACTTTACTGAGGGCAAACAACAGCTCATAGAAGGAATTTGGTCACACAGTGAGCACAGCAGAGTAGGGCCATGAACCCAGCTCTCCTGTCCACAGCCAGGATCCCACAGCTGTCTCCTGAGACAGCCCCTGGACAGCATCACTGAGGCTGTTCATCCAAGGCTGTCACCATGGGGCAGGGAGTCCTTCCATGGCCTGACTCACTACCCGGGGACGTAGTCACCACAAAGTCGCCTGTGCTGGGGCACTGCTGGCCCCTCAGGCTCTAGGAATGGGAGCCAGACTCTTGTCGCCTAGCCTGAGTCACCACCGACTCGAGTTGGTGTGTTTTCTGTCGGCTGCACACCGCCCCCCCCCAAAAAAAAAGCTGGGTGGGAACTCGCGCAGAACAGAGTGAAGTGCATCGACCCTGGGCTGAATAATCCGGAGAGGGGCGTTGGATGGGACCCGGAGTGATGAAATCTGGAGGGGAGCCCTGCCTTCCTCACGTGCATATAAATGTTCCTGTTGTTCGAGGCCTCAGCATCCTCTCGGCCTCCCTGAGCACCTCGCTCTTCTTGCTTCTCACCATGACCACCTGCAGCCGCCAGTTCACCTCCTCCAGCTCCGTGAAGGGCTCCAGCTGCATTGTGGTGGCTCCAGCTGCGTGTCCTCTGTCCTGTCCGGAAGCTCCTGCCGGGCCTCCAGCGCCTATGGGGGCCTGTCTGTATCCTGCTCCCCTCGCTACTCCTCTGGAGGTGTCTGCGGGCTGGGGGACAGCTATAGCGGTGGCTTCAGCAGCAGCAGCAGCCTTGGAGGGGCTGTGTGGTAGTTTGGTTGGAGGATATGGGGGTGGCCTTGGTGTAGGCTACAGTGGTGGCGATGGTAGCCTCCTTCCTGGCAATGAGAAGATCACCATGCAGAACCTGAATGACCATCTGGCCTCCTACCTGGACAAAGTGCATGCCCTGGAGGAGGCCAACAGGGAGCTGGAGACGAAGATCCATGACTGGTACCAGAGTCAGGGGCCCAGGCCTGCCCACGACTATAGCCCCTATTTCGAGACCATTGAGGATCTGAGGAGCAAGGTGGGTCGGCCAGGTGGGTGGCTCTGGTGGGAGTGTTGATAGAGATCATGGCTGCAGTGCCCTTAAAAAACGCTTGCTAGTGTCTCCATTTTACAAAGAGGGTGACTGAATTCTGCTTTTGAGGAGTGACCACAGGCCACTTAGAATTGGTGGCAGAGGGTCCTTTTTCAGCATCGCGGTGTCTGAGCTGGGCTGGTACCCTGAGTCTCTTACTCCATGCAAGCATTTCTTTGGATTCAGCTTCTCTCAGCATCTCCCAGGATGCAGTGAGGGATATGTGGTTGTATCACCCCCACACACTGAGCTCAGTGGAGAAGGCACCTGAGGCTGACTGGGGTGGAAAGCCTGACCTACCAGCTAGACAACTCTCAAGATTGGGGAGGCTGCTGTTCACTTCTGAGCAGCAGGGCCTTGGCTAACTAGACCTGTCCTTCACCCCCTCTGCAGATTATCGAGGCCACCATAGAGAATGCACAGCCCCTTCTGCAGACTGACAATGCCAGGCTGGCGGTTGATGACTTCAGGACCAAGTGAGCAGAGGGCGAGCAGTGGGGTTGTCCAGCCAGGAGTATCAGCAGGTCTTGAGCCTCAGAAGCCTCATGATGGACCTTGAGGCCTTGACCTTTGTCTTGCCAGGTATGAGTATGAGCTGACCCTGTGCCAGAGTGTGGAGGCCGACATCAATGGCCTGCGCAGGGTGCTGGACGAGCTGACTCTGGCCAGGACTGACCTGGAGTTGCAGATCGAAGGCCTGAAGGAGGAGTGGCCTACCTGAAGAAGAACCACGAGGAGGTAAGGTTGCTGCTGGTGGAGGGAGGCAGGTCCAGTGAGGTTGCAAATGCACCTGGGGCCAGGGAAGGGGTAAGCTGAGCACCTCCTCGCATCCCTTCCTAGGAGATGCTTGCCTTGCGGAATCAGACTGGTGGGGACGTCAGCGTGGAGATGGACGCCGCCCCCACTGTGGACCTGAGCCGCATCCTGAATGAGATGCGTGATCAGTATGAGCAGATAGCAGACAGGAACCGCAGGGATGCCGAGGCCTGGTTCCTGAGCAAGGTGGGACGTGGGTCCTCGCCCCTCCTGCTGGACTTCCCAGCCAGGGGGCCTCTGGAACACTCTACACCTTCTGTTCTTTCCTGTCTCAGTCTGAGGAGCTGAACAAAGAAGCGGCCTTTAACAGCGAGCTGATGCAGAAGAGCCACAGTGAGCTGAATGAGCTCCGGCGGGTGCTCCAGGGCCTGGAAGTTGAGCTGCAGTCCCAGCTCTGCATGGTGAGAAGGACCAGGAGGGCACAGCCCCAGCCTGCAAATCACCAGCAATGGCGCCACCCCCTGTAATGGAACCTTACCACCACACGGTCCTCCTCTTTTCCCAGGAGTGGGTTGGAGGGATCACTGCACCCATTATATACACAGAGAAATTAAAGCCCAGAACCAGCCCTGGAATAACTTTTCTTCACGTTGTCTGGCTCGTCAGCAGCCCAGCTGAAGTCAAAATCCATGCACCTCTCAGGACATGTGCCCAGAGATGTAGGGGGTCAGCCATGATCACCTCTGTTGACTCTTTCTCTCTCTCCCTCCCGTTCACAGAAAGCATCCCTGGAGAAAAGCCTGGAGGAGACCAAAAACCGCTACTGCCTGCAGCTGGCCCAGATCCAGGAGCAGATCTGCAGCGTGGAGGAGCAGCTGGCCCAGCTGCGCTGCGAGATGGAGCAGCAGAACCAGGAGTACGAGATCCTGTGGACGTGAAGACCCGGCTGGAGCAGGAGATCGCCACCTACCGCCGCCTGCTGGAGGGCGAGGATGCCCAGTGAGTGCCTGGACCCGTCCTGCCCCCTAGACCTTCAGCCCCACCCCTGCTGCTCCCAGCACACCTGACTGCTCTGCCTCTCTTCCCAGAAACCATCCAGCCAAAACTATGCTTCCGGCGAAGGCAAGGCTTCTGAGGGTCCTGGCCACCCTTGAGCTCCCGGCCCTCCTTGAGCCCCCGGCCCTCCCAGGGCCCTTCTCACTTCCTCTCCTCTCTCCCACGGTCTTCACCTCCTCCTTCCCATCCTCCTCTGGTCGGCTGACCCGGTCCATCCGCAAGGAGGAGGGCTTGTCCGGCTTCTGCGCGGGCCGGAGCTCCAAGCCCTGAGTGGCTTCTCCAGGAGCCTCCCGCTTGCCCTCCCACCTGCCCACTTGCCAGCCTCACTGCCTGAAAGCCTGGGTCTGGCCCCTGCTCCCCCCATGCGGCTCCCAGCTGTCTTCCCTCCCTCTCCGCTGGTGGTGGGCTAATAAAGCTGAATTTCTGGTTGATGCGACAATTCTGTGTGGTCTCCATTCTTGAAGTGATGAGAGGGGGTTGGAGGTGCCTCCGAGGGATCTTCTGGGACCTGACACCTGAGGGAGGAAGGAAAGAGCCAAGTGAAAGAGCTTGCAGTTGTTCCTAGATGCCCTCTGGGCTGTTGTGGGGTGGGAGTGGGAGTTGGGACGCAGGCCGGGGGCTGGCTCGCTCATGTTGCTGGGTGCTGAGTGAGGGTTTCACAGCAGCCCTTTCCTCCCACTGTCTCCCAGCAACACGGTGAGCTGGCTGTAGTCAGGCCCATCTTGGAGAGTAAAGTCACACAGACACTAAGCGGCATGACTGGCTCAGGCCTGTTCGACTGCAAAGACCATCTTTCTTTTATATGGCTCTATCTTTTTAGGTATTTTAACCCAAAGACTCCCACGTTTGAGCCCCTAACTCTACCCCTTGACTCCTCACCTTTGCGCCCCACGATGTTGGTGTTGGATGGTAGAGGGTGAGAGACGTCTGTCTTGGGGGTGGTGTCCACGGTTAAGGCTGAGTTTTTCTTCCAATCTGCTTCCTCTCATCACTCCTATTAACTCTCTTCTCTTCCTCATTCCCCTCAGCTAGTGAACTGAGTGCCGGTGAGTCCCCTAGAAGTATCTGTCACCCACGCCCTCCCATTCATCCCCACAACCACCGCCACCTTCCTTTCTCCCTGGAACTAGGCCTCTTGCTGTTCATCTCTCCCACTCTCATTTCTACCTAATGACCTTTCGTTCTTTTTTTTTTTTTTTAAGTATTTGTTTATTTGGGCTTCCCTGGTGGTTCAGATGATAAAGATCTGCTTGCAATGCAGGGGACCTGAGTTCGATCCCCGGGTTGGGAAGATCCCCTGGAGAAGGGAATGGCTACCCACTCCAGCAGTCCTGCCTGGAGAATTCCATGGACGGGGGAGTCTGTTGGGTTACAGTCCGCGGGGTCGCAAAGAGTGGGACACGACTGATGAACACTTTCACTTTCATTTATTTGGCTTTGTCGGGTCTTAGCTGTGCATGGGCTCACTTGCTCCTCGTCTTGTGAGATCTTAGTTCCCTGTCCAGGGATTAAAGCCACATATCGCCACACTGTAAGCAGATTTCCAACCACTGGACCACCAGGGAAGTCCCCCCAGTGACCATTCTAATGAGAATGTGGGCCAGATAAAAAATGAGGATGTGATCAGGACCCCTCTGTTCAACCATTCTTGATGTTCCCTCTTCCCTGGGACACTTGGCCCTCCTGTCTCAACCCACCGAGGTGTCTCCCTCACCCCCTACACTTTACCCCTTGTATCCACCCTACCTGGCTGTTGAGGTGTACCATCCTCTCACTTGCCATGAATGCCTCTCATATTTTAAAATTTTAATGAAAAAAATCAAACATGGGAATTCCCTGGTGGTCCAGTGGTTAGCACTCAGTACTTTCACTAGGCTGGGGCCTGGGCTTTCAGTCCCTGGCTGGGGAACTAAGATCCCACAGGCCATGAGATGTGGCCGAAAATAAGCCCAAAACTAACCAAAAAATCAAAGTTATGTCTGCGTATCATGATTAAATTTTTATGAAAAAAGCGGTCCCCAAGCTGACATCCCCAAGTGTCACATACCTCTTTTCCCGCCTCCCACTTTCAAGTTTTAGCTGTTAATTATTTGCCTCCTTATTTCTAAATAACAGGTGATACTACATCCTTGATCTCTTTGATCATCCTTGATCTCCTTGATTTCTTTCAGTTTTAGATTTCTTTTTTAAAAATTGAAGTATAGTTGATTTACAATGTTGTGTTAGTTTCTGGTGTACAGTAAAGAGGCTCCTATCTGTATATCCATATACGTATTGATATATTCTTTTCATACTCCTTTCCATTATGGCTTAGTACAGGCTGTTGAATACAGTTCCCTGACCTTGTTTATCTATTTTATAGGGAGTGGTTGGAGAAGGCAATGGCACCCCACTCCAGTACTCTTGCCTGGAAAATCCCATGGACGGAGGAGCCTGGTGGGCTGCAGTCCATGGGGTCGCTAAGAGTCGGACACGACTGAGCGACTTCACTTTTACTTCTCACTTTCATGCATTGGAGAAGGAAATGGCAACCCACTCCAGTGTTCTTGCCTGGAGAACCCAAGGACGGGGGAGCCTGGTGGGCTACCGTCTGTGGGGTCGCACAGAGTCGGACACGACTGAAGCGACTTAGCAGCAGCAGGGAGTGGTTTGTATTTACTCATTTCATACTCCTCTACCCTGTTCCCCTGTGGTAACCATAAGCTTGTTTCCTATGTCTGTGAGTCTGTTCCTATTTTGTAAATAAATTCATTTGCATAGTCTTTTGGAGTCCATGTGATAAGTGATATCATATGGTACTTGTCTTTATTTATCTGACTTACTTCACTAGTATGATCATCTCTATGTCCATCCATCTTTCTGCAAATAGCATTGTTTCATTCTTTTTTTATGGCTGAGTAGTATTCCATCATATATATGCACCAAATCTTCTTCCATTCATCTGCTGATGAACATTTAGGTTGCTTCCCTGACTTGGCTATTGTGAATAGTGCGGCTATGAACACAGAGGTGCATGTATCTTTTTGAATTACAGTTTTCTCTGGATATATGCCCAGGAATGGGATTGCTGATCATACAAAAAATTCTATTTTTCATTTTTTAAGAAACATCCATACTATTTTCCATAGTGGCTGCACCAATTTGTACTCCCACCAACACTGTAGGCGGTTCCTCTTTCTCCACACTTTCCCCAGCATTTATTATTTGTAGACTTTTTAATGATGGCCATTCTGACTGGTGTGAGGTGATACCTCAATGTAGTTTTGATCTGCATTTCTCCAAGAATTAGTAATGTTGAGCATCTACTTCTATGTCTGTTGGCCATCTGTGTGTCTTCTTTAGAAAATTATATATGTAGGTCTTCTGCCCATATTTTGATTGTTTTTTTTGATATTGAGCTGTATGAGCTATTTATATATTTTAGAAATTAAGCCCTTGTTAGTCACATCATTTGTAATTGTTTTCTCCCATTCCATAGGTTGTTTTTTCATTTTGTTTGTGGTTTCCTTTGCTGTGCAAAGCTTACAAGTTTGATTAGGTCCCATTTGTTTATTTTTGTTTTTATTTCTATTGCCTAAGAAACATTGCTATCATATATGTCAGAGAATGTTTTTGTTTATGTTCTGTTCTAGGGATTTTATAATGTTTTGTCAAAAGTCTTCAAGCCTTTTGAGTTTATTTTTGTGTGTGATATGAGGGAGTTTTCTAACTTCATTGATTTACACATGGTTGTCCAGCTTTCCTAACACCACTTGCTGAAGAGACTGTCTTTTCTCCATTGTATATTGTTTCCTTTTTTGTTGAATATTAATTGATGGTAGGTGTATGGGTTTATTACTGGGCTCTCTATTCTGTTCCATGGATCCTTGTGTCTGTTTTTGTGCCAATACCACACTATTTTTAAAAATAAATAAATTTATTTATTTTACTTGAAGGCTAATTACTTTATAATATTTTAGTGGTTTTTGTCATACATTGACATGAATGTATATGTGTATGACATGAATGTATATGGTGTACATGTGTCCCCCATCCTGAACCCCCTCCCACCTCTCTCCCCATCCCATCCCTCAGGGTTGTCCCGGTGCAATTACCATAAGCTTTGTAACATTGTCTGAGGTTTGGGAGGGCTATGCCTCCAGTTTTATTCTTTTTCCTCAGGATTGCTTTGGAAGTTCTGGATCTTTCTTGTTCAGTCACTCAGTCATGTTCGACTCTTTCTAGGTCTTTGTTACTTCCATATAAATTTTAGGATTATTTGTTCTTTGTGTGTGTGTGTGTTCCAATAAAACTTTATTTATTGACACTGAAATCTGATTATTTGTTCTAATTCTGTGGAAAATGTCACAGGTAGTTTGACAGGGATCCTATTAAATCTGTGGATTGCTTTGGGTAGTATGGCCGTTTCTCAAATTTAGTTTTTTTTAATGTTTATTTGGCTGTGCCAGGTCTGATTTGCGGCGTGCAGGATCTTCAGTCATTGTTTTGGCATTCAGGATCTTTAGTTGCAGCGTGCAAACACATATTTGCAGCATGTAGGATCTAGTTCCTTAATCAAGGGAACCAGTTCCCAAACCCAGGCCCCCTCCATTGGGAGTATGGGTCTTAACCACTGGGCCAGGGAAGTCCCTCAAGTTAAGTTTTTAATTGCTGCTATAAAGGAAGGGGATTCAGCTTTCTCTACAGCATTTTACCTCTCCACACTTTTCTACCCTCTCAATAAATTGTGACTAGATAAATGTTTAATGCTTACATTGTGAAGTGAAGTTGCTCAGTCGTGTCTGACTCTTTGTGACCCCATGGACTGTAGCCTACCAGGTTCCTCCATCCATGGGATTTTCCAGGCAAGAGTACTGGAGTGGGTTGCCATTTCCTTCTCCAGGAGATCTTCCTGACGGTCAAACCATGTTTTACACCATATTAAATTTCCTCAGAATAAATATCTGCTTTTCAGTTTGCTTAAGTTTTCTTTGTACTTGGGACTAATTCATTGCCAAAACTATGAAAGCGAAAAAAAGTGGAAGTGTTAGTCACTCAGTCGTGTCTGACTCTTTGTGACCCCCGTACCTCTGGGAGGTATGCTGCTGCTGCTGCTGCTAAGTTGCTTCAGTCGTGTCTGACTCTATGCGACCCCATAGACGGTAGCCCACCAGGCTCCCCCGTCCATGAGATTCTCCAGGCAAGAACACTAGAGTGGGTTGCCATTTCCTTCTCCAATGCATGAGAGTGAAAAGTGAAAGTGAAGTCGCTCAGTTGTGTCCGACTCTCAGCGACCCCATGGACTGCAGCCCACCAGGCTCCTCCGTCCATGGCATTTTCCAGGCAATGCTGTCTCCAGTTTTTTTTCTTGAGTTGTTTACTCTTCACAATTTTCTTTTAGAATTACTTTATTTTAATTTTGGCTGTGCTGGGTCTTCATTGCTGTGCTGGGCCTTCTCTAGTTGTGGTGAGTGGAGGCTTCTCACCAAAGTGGCTCTTTTGTTGCAGAGCACAGACTCTAGGCTCCTGGGCTTCAGCAGTTGTGGCTCACCGGTTCTGGAGCTCAGGCTCGGCAGTTGTGGCACACGGGCTTAGCTGCCCTGCAGCTTGTGTTTCCACTTTTCCTTCTGGTTGCTATTTAAAATATGCAGCAATGAATGTCTTTCTGCATAAATCTTTGCTTTCCTATGTATTTTTTGCAGTATTTCTTTAGGCTAGATTCCCAGAAGTATAATTACTAGGTGAGAAGGTAGTGAATATTTTAAAGGTCTGTCACTTTTAAAACTGTTGTTATGGAAGGACTCTGACACAGAGATGTAGTCCTGGCCTGGGTTGTTAAAAATAGCGCTGGAGCACACGGCCACGAATTGTTCAGTAATGAGATGTCGGAACAGAGCGTGCAGAACACCCTCTACCTGGGTGTGGGGAGCAATTTTAACAAAGCTGTTTGTGCTGGTGTCTTCAGAATGAATACCACCCATCTGTGGACCCTCGGAAGGCTCCCTGAGAAAGTCCTCCATTTGACAGATGGGAAAACTGAGATGTCAATTAACCAAGGTGGGGGGCGGAAACTTTCTTAGGATCTCCTAGCTAGTTAGTAAAACTGCCTAAGAGCAGGAGTGATGTGTCTCCTGTTCATTTTTGTGTCCAGTGTAAACAAAACATGAGCCCTTGTTTTAATTTATATTTTTAGTTTATTGAGGTATAATGGATTTTCAACATTATATTAGTTTTAGGTGTACAACATGGTGATTAAATATTTTTATAGATACACTCCATTTAAAGTTATAAAATATTGGCTATAGTCCCTGTGCTGTACAATATGTCCCTGTGGCCTATTTATTTTATACATAGTAGTTTGTACCTCTTTAATACACTTTCATGTATTTATTTCTTTTATTGTCAGCTTGCTGCTGCCTGCAGGCTTTCTCTAGCTGCAGTGAGTGGGGGCTACTCTCTAGTTGCAACGCATGTGCTCCTCTTTGCAGTGGCTTCTCTGATTGTAGAGGGTGGGCTCAGTAGTTGTGGGGCACTGGCTTAGCTGCCCTGAAGGCATGTGAGATCTCCCCAGACCAGGCATTGAATTCGTGTCCCCTGCATTGGTAGTCAGATTCTTTACCACTGGATCACCCCAGGGAAGTCCTAGTTTGTACCTCTTAATCCCCTACCCTATCTTGCCCTTTCTCACTTCCCTCTCTCCCCTGCCCTGTAACCACTCTATATCTGTGAGTCTATTTCTGTTTTGTTATATTCATCATGAGCCCCTTTTACAGAAAGACATTATCAAAGCAGAAATGTGAATTTCCCCTTCAATAAAGGAAACAGCTTTTCCACCTGGAAATGCCTGGGTTTCTCAAGCTAAGAGTCAAGTCCCAAATTGGACTGCATTTTTTATTTTATAAAATTTTGTTGAAGTCTAGTTGATTTACAACGTGATAATTTCTGCTGTACAGCAAAGTGACTCAGTTACACACATATATGGGGCTTCCATGGTGGTTCAGATGGTAAAAAATCTGCCTGCAATGTGGAAGAGAAGATCCCCTGGAGAAGGGAATGACCACTCACTTCAGTATTCTTGCCTGGAGAATTCCCTGAACAGAGGAATCTGGCCGGCTACCATTGCAAACAGTCAGACAGGACTGAGTGAATAACATACTGCTCCTGACGCATATATATTCTTTTTCATATTATTTTCCACTATGGTTTATCATAGGACATTGAATATAGTTCCTTGTGCTATACAGTAGGTCCTTGTTGTTTATCCATCTTATATATACTAGTTTGCATCTGCTAACCCCAAACTCCCGATCCTTCCCTCACGCTCCGCTCCTCTCGCTTTGCAATCACTAGTCTGCTCTCTATGGCAAGTGAAGTGGAATAAAGTGAGAATCGCTCAGTCGTGTCCAACTCTTTGCAACCCCATGAACTAAGCAGTCCATGGAATTCTCCAGGCCAGAATACCAGTGTGGATAGCCTTTCCCTTCTCCAGGGGATCCTCCCAACCCAGGGATCGAACCCAGGTCTCCTGCATCGCAGATGGATTCTTTACCAGCTGAGCCACGAGGGAAGCCCAAGAATACTGGAGTGGGCAGCCTATCCCTTCTCCAGCAGATCTTCCCGCCCCAGGAATCAACCCGGGGTCTCCTGATTGCAGGTGGATTCTTCACCAGCTGAGCTAAAGGGAAGCCCCTCTATGTCAAATCAGACTGCATTTTGCTCTTGCCTGGTCTTCCTGCTTCCTAAGATCCTGGCACCTGAGGTGAGAAGGTTGAGCGCTCTTGAATGTTCCTTGTAACCTGTCTATTTTTTGAACACAAACCTCAGATTCTTTTTTATCTTTTATTAAAACTTCTTATTTTATATTGGAGTATAGCCTATTAACAATGTTGTGATAGTTTCAGGTGAACAACAAAGAGACTCAGCCACACACATACATGTATCCATTCTCCCCCAAACTCCCCTCCCATCCAGGCTGCCACATAACATTGAACACAGTCCTTGTGCTATACAGTAAGTCCTTGTTGGTTATCCATTTTAAATATAGCAGTACATACCTGTCCATTCCAAACTCCATAACTATCCCTTCCCCCCTTCCTTCCCCTTTGGCAACTGAAAATTCCTTCTGTAAATCTGAATCTGTTTCTGTTTTGCAAATTAGTTCATTTGTGTCATTTCTTTTGAGATTTCGCATGTAATGGATGTCAAATATTTTTCCTCACACCCTCAGATTCTTAATGCTTGAGTTAGAGTCAAAGTTGGTGAAATATTGTTTTAGATAATTGTATAAAGTGCTGAAAAACAATGACTGGTGTGAGAATTAATGATAGCCCATAAAGTGTATCTGCTGATGTCAATGGCTTAGTGGTAAGCTCGTAAGGGTTTGCTTTCTTTGGGCCCATTGTTTCTGAGAGCTATTAAAAGCTCTGCGTCACTCCTGATACCTGAGATAAGTGATTTCTTCTGTTTGCCTTCCCATTGCTGTAGCTTGCTGTTTTAAGATCTTCTGGCAGCTTCCTGAAACATAAACACAAATGAAGCTTTTGGTTTTGCCCATGCCCTACAAACTTTGATCGCACCTAGCATGGAGAAGGCAATGGCACCCCACTCCAGTACTCTTGCCTGGCAAATCCCATGGATGGAGGAACCTGGTAGGCTGCATTCCATGGGGTCGCTGAGGGTCGGACACGACTGAGCGACTTCCCTTTCACTTTCACTTTCATGCATTGGAGAAAGAAATGGCGACCCACTCCAGTGTTCTTGCCTGGAGAATCCCAGGGACAGGGGAGCCTGGTGGGCTGCCGTCTATGGGGTCACACAGAGTCAGACACAACTGAAGTGACTTAGCAGCAGCAGCAGCAGCATGTAAGGGACACTCAGGATTTGTGGAGTTGAGCTGGGGGTTTAGTGTACAAGCCTCTGCCCTCTCTGGTCTCCATGGAACCTTCTCAGAGGCAAAATTCTTGGGGACTGGCTTTTCCAGACTCCACTTGCCTTTCATCACGTTGGTCCAAGGCTGTCACAGAAGACAAAGCAAGTATCTTTTTGTCGTGGAGAGGTGGAGTTAGGTCTGTGAGAGCTGAGGCACCAAGCGAGTGCAGCTTTTTATGTCGCCTCTCTCTGACGGGCTGCCCCTTCCCGTGATGTGCTGTGTGGTCACTGCCATGGGCAGACACAACTCTGTCCCCATTTCCCCAACTCTCCAGGACTCCGGAAAGGCTTTGAGCAGATCAGGGTGTGTTAAAGAATAAAGAGCTATTTAGAAAGAGAGTCCGTTTCTGACTCGGTTCCCTGTTATCTTGTTGCTGGGGCCAAAGGTCCCTTTCTTTCTTACAATTGCAGAATTTTTACACATAAATCAGATATGTTTGTTTCCTTCTAATTGTAACTGAGCAAGACCCTAATAGGGCCTTCTTGGGAGAGACTCCCCCTTCATCTCCTCTGCTGTAGCTTCTCTCTGAAGTATCCACATAATAGTATCTCATGCATATTTCCTGAGTTTTTCTTTAAAAATGCTTTGCTGAAACCCATCAGAGTTTGGGTTTCTTTTGGGCATGAGCCACCCATTCTCCTTGCATGACCCTGCAACGAACCTTTTTCTGCTCCAAAACTCAGTGTTTTGGTTTGTTTTGTCTTCACTTTGCATAGGGCAAGTGAACTTGTGTTCAGTAACACAGTTTTTATCTGCCCTGTGAATAATGCGACAACATAAATGGAAATATAAAAAATGAAACATCGTCCATTGTTTTGTTCCCAGGATTTTTATTCTCCTGGGTGCCTTTCTGGCCTCCTTATGTATGTGTGTGGAGAAGGCAATGGCACCCCACTCCAGTACTCTTGCCTGGAAAATCCCATGGACGGAGGAGCCTGGTAGGCTGCAGTCCATGGGGTCGCTAAGAGTTGGACACGACTGAGCGACTTCACTTTCACTTTTCACTCTCATGCACTGGAGAAGGAAATGGCAACCCACTCCAATGTTCTTGCCTGGAGAATCCCAGGGACGGGGGAGCCTGGTGGGCTGCCATCTATGGGGTCGCACAGAGTCGGACACGACTGAAGTGACTTAACAGTAACAGTAACAGTAACAGTAACAGTATGTATGTGTGTGGGTTTGTGCTTAATCACTTAGTTGTGTCCGATTCTCACAACCCCATAGACTGTAGCCTGCCAGGTTCCTCTGTCCATGGGATTCTCCAGGCAAGAATACTGGTATAGGTTGCCATTTCCTTCTCTAGGGGATCTTCCCGACTCATGAATTGAACCCGGGTCTCCTGCACTGCAGGCAGACTCTTTACCAACTGAGCTACGGAGGAAGCCCTTATATGTGAATACATGGCAAAGATGATTTTCAAATATTTTAGGGTCTTCATTATTAAGTGAATAAGTTAATAGAAATAAAAGTATAAAAGGACATATGTGCAAGGTATTTATTGCTGCATAATTTACAGTGACTGAAAATGGAAAATCAACCAGCAGACCCTGGTAGTGTACAGTAAAGGAGATAGTGACTGACCAAGCAGGACCGTATGGGGCCTTCCTGGGACAGACCCCCTCCCCACATCCTCTTTTTCGTTCTTGTTCAGTCGCTAAGTCATACCTGATTCTTCGTGACGCCGTGGATGGCAGCACACCAGGCTTCCCTGCCCTTCGCTAATATCCTCTTTAGCTCCTCTCTGAAGTAGGAGCAGATAGATGATAGATGCACATTTCCCGTGTTGTCTTATAGAGAAGAAAACCCCCACCAAATGGAAGAAATTACCACTCGATGATCAGGAGCACCTGCTGGAGCCTAGTGTTAGTCGCTCAGGCTTGTCTGACTCTTTGTGACCCCATGGACTGCAACCTGCTATGCTCCTCTGTCCGTGGGATTCTTCATGCCAGAATACTGGAGTGAGTAGCCATGCCCTTCTCCAAGGGATCTTCCCAATCCAGGGATCGAATCTGGGTGTCCTGCATTGCAGGCAGATTCTTTATCAGCTGAGCCACCAGGGGAGCCCTACTGGAGCCTAAGGATTGATAATTTTAACCCCAGTGACACCACTCTGCTACTTCACCATCAGCCAGTTAGAGAACTGTGCACTAGGTCACATACCCTGAGACTCCCTTCTCTCACCTGGTCTTTAAAAGTGTTTTGCTGAAACCCGTCGGGGAGTTCAGGCTTTTTGAGCGTTAGCTAGGTGTCCCAGATGCCTTGTACGGTGCCCTGCAATGAATGCTGTGCTTTCTTTCACCAAAGCCTGGGGTCAGTAGCTCAACTCTACTGTGCACAGGGGATCAGAGCCAAGCCTGGTTCCATAACAGTGCTCCACTCACACTATAGAGTATTCAGCAGCCATCACAATTGATAAGTTGGAGCTATGTCAGATGGCAGGGGTGCATGCGTGCTTAGGCGCTTCAGTTGTGTCTGACTCTCTGTGACCCCATGGACTGTAGCCTGCCAGACTCCTCTCTCCGTGGAATTCTCCAGGCAAGAATATGGTCATGGGTTGCCATTTCCACCTCTAAGGGATCTTCCCAACCCAAGGATTGAACTTACATCTTTTTATGTCTCCCACCTTGGCAGGTGGGTTCAGATGTCAGATGGCAAGGGAAATTCCTCAAATGTAGAAAAGCATATGTAGGGTATTAATCTCACTTGTGTGAATAAACAAAAGCCAGTCCCCCATTTATTTAATACACAAGTGTATGTGTGTGTGTGTGTGTGTACAATTATATGAGCACCAAAAATATTTGAACAGGAACATATGCTGTGATTAACATGTTTATCCTGGGGGTAGGGTGGAGGCTGATGTGGGTGGAGGGGAAGAGTAGAAGGGAAAAGGGGATCTAAGAAAAACAAGAAAGGAGAAAAAGAGTGCAAATATTTAAATATATATATATATACATAAAATTGTGTATGTGTGCTATTAACAAAGAACATAAACAAAATTTTAAAAACCAAAAAAAATCAGTTAATTTGTTGAATACCACATCAAATTCCTTGGGTTTCCCTGGTGGCCTAGACCGTAAAGAATCTTCCTGCAATGCAGGAGACCCAGGTTTAATCCCTGTCTCGGAAAGATCCCCTAGACAAGGGAATGTATACTCACTCCAGTATTCTTGCCTGGATAATTCCATGGTTAGAAGAGGCTGGTGGACTACAGTCCATGGGGTCACAAACAATTGGACATGACTGAGTGACTAACACTTTCACATCAAATTCTAATTAAAAAACAGATTGCACACACTAATATCCTGGACTGTCAATTTCATATTTCTATATGAAAGTTTTTGTTATTTTATTGAAGTATAGTTGATCTACAATGTGAGGTTAATTTCTACTGTATAATAAAGTGATTCAGTTATAAATATACATATACATTTTCTTTCAAATTCTTTCCTGTTATGGTTTATCATAGGATATTGAGTATAGTTCCCTGTGCTATACAGTAGGACCTTGTTGTTTGTCCATTGCATCTGCTGATCCCAAACTCTCAATCTATCCCTCTCCCTTATCCTCTCCACCTTAGCAATCACAAATCTGTTCTACATTCTCTAATTTTTTCTGTTTCATTTGTGTCATATTTTAGATTCCATGTATAAGTGACATTCCATGACATTCCATGTCATATGTCATCTTTCTCTTTGTGAATTACTTCACTTATATGAAAATCTCTAAGTCCAACCACGTTGCTGCAGATGGCGTTGTTTCCTTCTTCTTTAATGGCTGAGTAGTATTCCATTATATATATACCACATCCTCTATCCATTCATCTGTTGATGGACATTTAGGTTGTTTCCGTGTCTTGGCTATTGTTGATAGTATGCTGTGAACATAAGGGTGCATATAGCTGTATGATAGGTTTAAAAAACCTTCTTAAATGTTTAAGTGGAGTTCAGTAATGTGAAATATATTTACATCATTGAGCAAGAACTTCATCTTGCAAAACTGACACTCTGTACCTACAGAACACAAGTTTTCTCTCATCCTGCCTCCCAGGCCTTGATAACCAGCTTTCTACTTCTGTTTTTATGATTCTGACTATTATAGGTACTTCATATGAATGGAATCACACAGTATTTGTCCTTTCTGGGTCTGGCTTATTTTACTTAGCATGATGTCCTCCAGGTTCATCCATGTTTTGGCATGTGAAACCATATAATAGATTTTAAAATTCATTTTATATTTAGATAACAATATGGCTATACAAATCAAAAGTGATAACCAAAAAGAAAAAATATAAAGCAAGACTAAAGTAAGATCATAGTCCCTTGCAGAAGGTAGTGTGGAATAGTGGAAGGAAGCAAAAGGACAACATGGATTGAAATTTGATTATGACATTGAGCTGATCTCTTCATCTCTCTGAATTTCAGTTTCCTCTTCTATAAATCTAGGATATCCACTTGAAGGGATTCATGAAAGGAATCAAGGAGATAAAAGATGGACAAAGTACACAGTAGGTACCCAATAAATATTTGCTTGCTCCTTCCCTCTCTCTTGAGCTTCCCTGGTGGCTCAGACAGTAAAGCGTCTGCTTGCAATGCAGGAGACCCAGTTCGATCCCTGGGTCGTGAAGATCCCCTGGAGAAGGAAATGGCAACCCACTCCAGTACTCTTGCCAGGGAAATTCCGTGGGCAGAGGAGACTGGCAGGCTACAGTCCATGGGGTTGCAAAGAGTTGGACACAACTGAGCAACTAACACATTCCCTCTCTCTTGAGCTTCCCAGGTGGCCCTAGTGGTAAAGAATCCTCCTTGCCAATGCAGGAGACATGAGATGCGGGTTTGATCACTGGGTCAGGAAGATCCCCTGGAGAAGAGCATGGCAACCCACTCCAATATTCTGCCTGGAGAATCCCATGGACAGAAAAGCATCGGGGGGCTACAGTCCATAGGGTCGCGGCACGACTGAAGAGACTTAGTATGCACCTCCCTCTCTCTTGCTCAGTTTTCAAAGCATTCTTAACCTGCTGTTACCTTCTTCAATTCTTTTTTTTTAATTGGAGGAAAACTGCTTTACAAGGTTGTGTTGTTTTCCGTCGTGCAGGCTTGCATGCTCAGTCACTTCAGTCGTGTCCGATTCTTTGCTACCCCATAGACTGTAGCTCACCAGGCTCTTCTGTCCATGGACTTCTGCAGGCAAGAATGCTGGAGTGGGTTGTCATGCCCTCCTCCAGGGGATCTTTCTGACCCAGGGACTGAACCAGCATTTCTTATGTCTCCTGCATTGGCAGGCAGGATCTTTACCACTAGCACCGCCTGGGAAGCCCGGTTTCTGCTGTACTATGCTGCAGATCAGCCGTAATTATACATGCATGCCCTCCCTCCCCTCTCCAATCTCACCCCTCTAGGTCGTCACTGAGCACCGGGCTGAGCTCCCTGCATTACACAGCAGATTCCCACTAGCTGTCTATTTTACACATGACAGTGTATATATGTTGATGCTACTTTCTCCATTCATCCCACTCTCACCTTCCCTGTGTCCACAAGTCTATCTCCTTTGATTTTTGCAGCAAGGATGGGGCAGGCACTGTGTACTAACTTCTAACGCTGACCTGGAGCAAACGCCTCCTCCCTGCCTGCTCTCTGCCAGGGCTCCTCTTTATCTCCCTGTGTGGCATTCATTCCATTTTTCAGACGAGGAAACTGAGGCTCAAGGAGGCTGAGCAACTTGCTGAGGGGCATGTGACTGGTAGGTGGGATGTCAGGATGGGGTCTCCTCATTTTACCTTGGGGTAGACCTTCCAGACAAGTGGACCCCTGGTCTTGTTTGACTTGATCAGGTTGGCAGAGGAGGTGAGTTCCCACAGGAGGAGCCCAGTGAATTCATCCCACGTCCACTTAGAGGCTGCTCTGGGCCAGGTGTGTGGGCTGAGTGGGTGCAGGGTCGAGGCCGTGGTGATCAATCAGGAGTGGTCCTGGCCTTAAAGGCGATGCTGACTTACAGCTCCTATGTGGGGAATGGCACTCCTTGTCCTTCTCCTAGAGGTGCCTCTGGTGTGTGCAGGAGGCGTGGATCCCCGTTCTCCCCATCCCCCATGTTACTCGCCTCACCAGTGTGGTCAAGTGCCTCTAGGCAGACTGGCCTTGGCTGATACCTTCCCTCTTCCTCTCCTCCTCTAGGTAAGGTGATGGGGCATTTACACCTTGCAAATGGCCCATGCTACAATCTGGGTCTTGATTTGTTGTGTTTTAGTGATTGCAAAGACTTAAGGAAATATAGGCTTTAGTGATTGCAAAGACCTAAGGAAGTATAGGCTTTAACATAGCTCAACATTCAGAAAACGAAGATCATGGCATCCAGTCCCATCACTCCATAGGAAATAGATGGAGAAACAGTGGAAACAGTGTCAGACTTTATTTTTGGGGGCTCCAAAATCACTGCAGATGGTGATTGAATCCATGAAATTAAAAGATGTTTACTCCTTGGAAGAAAAGTTATGACCAACCTAGATAGCATATTCAAAAGCAGAGACATTACTTTGCCGACTAAGGTCCATCTAGTCAAGGCTATGGTTTTTCCTGTGGTCATGTATGGATGTGAGAGTTGGACTATGAAGAAGGCTGAGCACAGAAGAATTGATACTTTTGAACTGTGGTGTTGGAGAAGACTCCTGAGAGTCCCTTGGACTGCAAGGAGATCCAACCAGTCCATTCTGAAGGAGATCAACCCTGGGATTTCTTTGGAAGGACTGATGCTAAAGCTGAAACTCCAGTACTTTGGCCATCTCATGTGAAGAGTTGACTCACTGGAAAAGACTGATGCTGGGAGGGATTGGGGGCAGGAGGAGAAGGGGATGACAGACGATGAGATGGCTGGATGGCATCACGGACTCGATGGACGTGAGTCTGAGTGAACTCCAGGAGTTGGTGATGGACAGGGAGGCCTGCATGCTGTGATTCATGGGGTCGCAAAGAGTCTGACACGACTGAGTGACTGAACTGAACTGAACTGAGGCTTTAACATTTCAAGAAAAAAAAAGTTAAAATGCAGATTAATCTGAAAAGTGTGTCATGTCTGTAGTTATTGCCTGTGAATAGCAAAAAATATAAGAAAATATCTTTCCAGTATTTGAAATCTGCTATTAATATTTCACTTAGCAGAGTCATTCACATCAGTGCTGAATGATTGAAGTTAGAGTTTAGGTCTTTGTTATTTCACTTTTATCGTATCCCCTGATGTAAACATTCATGTCAGAACAACCCTTGCTTATCAGGAGCAACTATAGATTGCAAGAATTTGGCAAAATAGATGAATTTGATTCTGAGGAACTACAGTTTAAGAGTTTGTCTTATTATTTGTAAATTGTGGGTTGAAAAGTGAAAGTGAAAGCCATTCAGTCGTGTCCAACTCTTTGGAGTTCTGCAGGCCAGAATACTGAAGTGAGTAGCCGTTCTCTTCTTCAGGGGCTGCTCCCTTCTCCAGGGGATATTCCCTTCTTCAGGGGATCTTCCCAACCCAGGGATTGGAACCCAAGTCTCCCTCATTGCAGGCAGATTCTTTATCAGCTGAGCCACCAGGGAAGCCCCCAAGTTGTGTGCTCAGTTCAGTTCAGTCGCTCAGTCGTGTCAGACTCTTTGCAATCCCATGAACCGCAGCACGCCAGGCCTCCCTGTCCATCACCAACTCCTGTAGTTTACCCAAACTCATGTCCATTGAGTTGGTGATGCCATCCAACCATCTCATTCTCTGTCGTCCCCTTCTCCTCCTGCCCTCAATCTAGTTACTGCCGGGGGCCAGCGTGAGGAACTCCGCCCGTGGCAAAGGTCATGAGGAAGGAGGCTTGGCATACGCAAAGGCGTGATCAAGCCCCAGGAAACCCCCTGTTCCCGAGCATCTACCCCCAAAACCAAGAGTCTGTTTTATGCTCTCACCTACACCTCTGACTTTACGGGGGGCTCTCCCCCATACCATTTCTCTTGGAAAAAGAGTTAACTTGCAGCTCCAGTTGATAAAATTCCTGGGCGTGACAAGAGTTTTTCAGCTTACAGACTCCTCTGAAGGTTATCTAGCCTGCCTGTATAGGTTCATCTGGCCAAATGTGATTATTTACAGCCTCCCAACAGCGAGAGGCACGAGATGTTTTAGACTTACTAAAGGCAGATTCTTTTGGGAAGTTAGAATTTATTAGTATAGTGGATTGATTAGGAATTGTATTGGTGAAGGGTTTTTCATTTGTTGTGCCAATAATTGCTTCTAATTCCCTGCCCTTATAATGAATATAACTAGCATATAAGAGAAATAAGTATTAACCTTTAAGATTAATCATGTTAACCTTGGGTTAGATAAATTCCTTTCTTGATTGTAACTCATTACATCCTCACCCTATAGGAATGTACCTTTATCTGGAGGGTGGTGCCTGGTTTAAGAAAAAACACCCGTGGAAAAAAGTTTTTTGGTTATCAGAAAGAGAAGGTCATGAAGTGTCAGCAGGCCTCATGGCCAGAAGATGATGTAAAACCCCTAAGACCTCTTTTTTATGTAAAGCACCAGATTTTGATAAAGGTCAGGACTGCTGACTCCCGCGTGACTTTGTATTCATCCCTATGTGTAACAAAAGGTATATAAGCAAACCTGAAAATAAAGAAAACGGATCAGTTTCCGGAAAGACTGATTCCCCCATGTCGTTCTTTCTTGTCCTCCGTATTTCTGGCTGAATTCCCATCTGGAGCACGGGTGCCCGCCATGTCTGCTTACTTGCCCCGGCTTTCAAGTCCATGCGAAAGGTGCCCAAGGAGGGGCACCTTTCAATGTTCAAGTGGCGCCGGTGGCCCAACGTAGATGGTGCAAATTCCTTGTCTTGGAATTTTATTGGTATCCCGTGTAAACCAAGTTATTCAGCCTCTTTCTCTCCTCTAATACCTCTTACTATTTTCTGGCTGAATTCCCATCTGGCACGTGGGTCCTCACCAAGCCTACTAACTCTGCCTGGCTTCTAAGATTGGACCGGGGAGGCCTCAGTGCCTCCTCTCCTTCGGGAGAACGGAAAGACGCCTGTGGCCTACGTAGGTGGTGATTGGCATCCCATGTAAGCCAAGTTATTCAGCCCCCTTTTCTGCTAATTTCCTAATCTCTCTCTATCTGTAATTGAATAAGTTCTTTCCTAGTACGCTGACTCCGTCTCCACCTTCGAATCACCCTGGATCCACCGGGGTTGGACCCCAGCAAGTTACCCCTTATATTAGGCTTCCCAGGTGGGACTAATGGGTAAATGAGATGCAGGTTCAACCCCTGGGTTGGGAAGATCCCCTGGAGTAGGAAATGGCAACCTGGTCCAGTATTCTTGCCTGGAAAATTTCACGGATGAGAAGCCTGGTGGGTTACAGTCCATGGGGCCGCAAAGAGCATGTACACATACATAGACATCCTTTATATAATTATTAGTATATAATTTAGACACAAATGGTAACCCACTCCAGTACTCTTGCCTGGAGAGTCCCATGGATGGAGGAGCTTGGTAGGCTACAGTCCATGGGGTCGTGAAGAGTCGAACATGACTGAGTGACTTCACTTTCACTTTCACTTTTATGCATTGGAGAAGGAAACTCCACTGTTCTTGCCTGGAGAACCCCAGGGACGGGGGAGCCTGGTGGGCTGCCATCTATGGGGTCGCACAGAGTCAGACACAACTGAAGTGACTTAGCAGCAGCAGCAGCAACCACACATTTATAAAATTCATATGTGTAAAATCTGTAATATACAATATATTATTATATATTTATAATATAAATGCATTATATAATATCCCCAATACATTAGTTAATATAATGTGTAATTAATATAATACTATCTAATGTCTAACATACATGGCTATATAATAACATTGTGTGTGTCTGTGTGCTAAGTTGCTTCAGTTGTGTCTGACTCTTTGAGGTCCCATGGACTGTAGCCTGCCAGGCTCCTCTGTCCGTGGGATTTCCCAGGAAGGAATACTGGAGTGGATTGCCATTTCCTTGCCAGGGGATCTTCCCGAACCAGGGATTGAACCTGTGTCTCCTGCATTGCAGGTGGCATTGCAGGCAGATTCTTTACCACTGAGCCACCAGGGAATCCTGTTATATTTTATGTTATGAAATTATATATTTATTCGATCTAATTTGTAACATATTACATATTATATAATACATTTGCTATTGTTTAGTTGCTCAGTTGTGTCTGACTCTTTGCTGTCCCCTGGACTGTAGTATGCCAGGTTCCTCTGTCCTCTACTATCTCCTGGAATTTGCTCAAATTTATGTCCGTTGAGTCAGTGATGCTACTATATGATGCTAATGTATGCTCTATGCATTATATAATGGTCTTCCCTGGTATCTCAGTGGTAAGAATCTGTCTGCAATGCAGGAGACACAGGAGATGCGGTTCGATCCTTGGTCAAGAAGATCCTCTTGGGGAGGGTATCTTCCTGTGCAGGGGGACCGGATCTAGTACTCTTGGCTGGAGAACCCCATGTACAGAGGAGCCTGGCAGACTACAGTCCATGGGGTCCAAAGAGTCAGACATGACTGAACAACTGAGTATGCATACACACATTATATATGCTATATTATTTAATACATAGATATAGGTTTGGAGAAGGCAATGGCACCCTGCTCCAGTACTCTTGCCTGGAAAATCCCATGGATGCAGGAGCGTGGTGGGCTGCAGTCCATGGGGTGGCTAAGAGTCGGACACGGTGGAGCAACTTCACTTTCACTCTTCACTTTCATGCATTGGAGAAGGAAATGGCAACCCACTCCAGTGTTCTTGCCTGGAGCATCCCAGGGACGGGGGAGCCTGGTGGGCTTGCAGTCCATGGGGTCGCACAGAGTCGGACACGACTGAAGCGACTTAGCAGCAGCAGGATTCATAGGTTTCCAAGGTGGCTTAAGAGGTGAAGAATTGCCTGCCAGTGCAGGAGATGCAGGAGACACGGGTTCAGTCCCTGGGGCAGGAAGATCCCCTGGAGGAGGAAATGACAACCCACTCTAGTATTCTTGCTGGAGAATCCCATGGACAGAGGAGCTTGGTGGACTAGAGTCCATGGGGTTGCAAAGAGTTGGACACAACTGAGTACACACGTGTTTTACAATATATTGTGAAGTTATATAATTACATATTAGTAAAATTATATTATATAAATCATACAAAATAATGTATACACAAATTACACAACATTTTATACAAATAATATAAATATTTCCCCTCTCCCCTGGATATCTGGTGGGTGAACATTTAACAGTACACTGCTGGCTTGTATAGTTAAAACTCAAAAACCCAGGTGCCTCAGTTTGGGTTTTAGAAGCAGATCCTTAGACAAAAATTTCAGAGTCAAGAAGAATTTGGGGTGATGTCTCATGAAACACTGTTAGGAAGTGGGAAGTGAGACAGGGAGGGGATGGAAGCTGATAAGGAGTGTGTTATCAAGCACGTGAACACTGCAGACAACTGGAGCTTAATCCCACCAGGGGACTCCCACTGAACGCCTCCTTCTTCCCAAAGGACGAGGGAGCTCAGGTATTTAATACCCTATTCCATTGGCTTCCCTTGTGGCTCAGCTGGTAAAGAATCTGCTTGCAATGAGGGAGACCTGGGTTTGATTCCTGATTTGGGAGATTCCCTGGAGAAGGAAAGGCTACTCATTCCAGTATTCTGGCCTGGTGAATTCCATGGACTATATAGTCCATGGGGTCACAAAGAGTCGGACACGACTGAGCCACTTTCACTTCCCAACAGTCTCAGGTTGAGAGTGCACTCAGGCGGGGGAATTTGTTAATTCCCTAGCACTTTGGCCTGCTCTGTGGGCTGGCAGAATGGGCTCTTGTGCCCAGAGAAGGCCCTCAGGCAAAAGCCTCTGTTGCTCAGAATGCCACTAGGCTGACACCTTGATCTCGGATCTCCCAGCCATCAGAAGTGAGAAATAAATTTCTGCTGTTTATAAGCTACCTAGTCTGTGGAATTTTGTTATAGCAACTGAAATGGACTAAGACACATACCTATTTATTTACTTGAGCCTTTTTGCGGAATAGCTCACAATTTTAAAGGTCTTTAAACCACTATGGTGGTGGTGGTGGTGGTTTAGTCGCTAAGTCGTGTCCGACTCTTGCAACCTCATGGAGTGTAGCCTGACAGGCTCTTCTGTCCATGGGATTCTCCAGGCAGGAATACTGGAGTGGGTTGCCATTCCCTTCTCTAGTAAAAGGGGCTTAATGGCATCAACCTCACTGGGCCGTAAACAACATACAGGTACATACATTTGACTTTTGCAGGATGAATATAAAGAAAGATTTCTTTTGGGAATTCCCTGGTGGTCCAGTGGTGGACTCCGTGCTTCAAAAGCAGGGAGGATGGTTTGATCCCTGGTCAGGGAACTAGGATCCCACGTGCCGAGTGGTGTAGCCAAAAAATAAAAAAATAAAAATAAAAAAGAGAAAGACTGCTTTTGGGGAGGTAAAATATGAAAAGATTTAACCATCAAAAAGAAATCTCCGGTGTTGACAAATGTGGCCACGGAATGCCTAGGAGAAGTGGCTGGGGCTTGGTGGCAGTAGGAGGTAGGCTGTGATGCTGCCAAGGTTTGGCTTTGTGGAGCATCTTGGCACCTTTGGGACACCCGCACGTTCATCGGCAGCTGGGAGGGGCTCAGTGCCTGGGGACTGAGACCTAGGGGCACTTCCTTGCCGTCCCTCCTCACAGTCTGTAACAAGGACACAGCAATGCCTTCCCCAAGGGGTTTAGGGTTAAGCGAGAACATTGGTGGTGGTGCCTAGCCCAGGGCTCAGGAGATGAAAGCTCTTCGTGCCATCCAGATTCCGTGACGACAGATTCTTCTTAGACCTCAGAAGTGATTCTCTCTCTTTACAGTCAGATGTGCCTCCTGCTTAGCGAGACTTCCATATTTCGTCATGTTTCCCTTTTTGTCTCGTCTGCTGGGAAACCTAGCACTAGACGTTGGGTACAGCAGCCTCTTGCCTTCAGTTACCACCACTTCCCTTTTGCAGTAGACGCAAACTGGGTGGCTGCTTAGATCGTAAAGTTGGGACCAACCTGTGTTCCTTAATTCTTCTGATCCTAGATCTTTACTCCTTGAGGGGTGAGGCAGTGGGGCAAATAGGCCCACTGGGTTGGTCATCTAGGATTCTGGCTACTGGTCACATCAGGCCATGCAGATGGCCTTTCCTTGTTTTATTTCCCCCCCAAATTGGAGTTGATCCTCTCTAGCCAAGAGGCTGAAGGATGAATTTAGCAATGGTTCCAGCCTTGTGTGTGGATGAGTATGTTTGTGTGTCAGAAAGAGAGAGAATGAGGAATCAATGAATTGTCTCTTTTGAAACGAATTCAAACTGATTTTCTGTCTTTCGCAATCAAAACACATTCATCAATATACTGTATTATCTGAATCTTGGTTTACTTTTCTTTGATGAACATTTTAAGCTTTATTATACATGACTATTTTTTTTAAAGGGGTAAGTTTTCTATTGTAGGCTTTTTCTTTTTTAAATTAAACTATAGTTGATTTATAATATTTAGATAGACAGCAGAGAAGATGCAGTTATACATGTATGTATATGTACATATATATATATTTCAGATTCATTTCTGTTATAGGTTATTCCAAGATACTGAATATAGTTCCCTGTGCTATAGTAAATCCTTACTGCTCATTTATTTTATATATAGTAGTGTGTATGTTATATTAATCCCGTACTCCTAATTTATCTTTCCACCTCCCCTTTCCCTTTGGTAGCGAAAAGAAAGTGTTAGTCGCTCAGTCTAACAGAGTCTCAGAGTGACTCTTTGCGACCCCATGGACTGTAGCCTGCAGGCTCCTCTGTCCATGGAATTCTGCAGGCAAGAATACTGGAGTGGGTAGTCTTTTCCTTCTCCAGTGGGTCTTCCCAACCCAGGGATCAGACCCAGGTCTCCTACATTGCAGGCAGATTGTTTACTGCTGGAGCCGCCAGGGAAGGCCTTCTTTGGTAACTGTAAGTTTGTTTTCTATGTTTCTGTTTTGTAAATAAGTTCATTTGTATCATATTTTAGATTCCACATGTAAGAGACATATGTATTTGTCTTTCTCTGCCTGATTTATTTCACTTAATATGTGAAGTCCCAGCCATGTTGCTGCAAATAGCATTACTTCATTCTTTTTTATGACTGAGTAGTGTTCATTGCATTCATATACGCCGCATCTTTTTAACTCATTCCTCTGTTGATGGACTCTCAGTTTGCTTCCGTGTCTTGTCTATTGTAAATGCTGCTGCTGTGAACATTGGGGTGCATGTATCTTTTCAAATTACAGGTTTTGTCTGTCTGGATACATGCCCAGGAGTAGGATTGTTGGATTATGTGCAACATAATTATGCATTATGCAAACTATTTTTAGTTTTTAAAGGAACTTCCATACTATTTTCTATAGTTACTGCATTAATTTACATTCCCATTAATGGTGTAGGAGGGTTCCCTTTTCTCCACACCCTCTCCAGTATTTACTATTTGTAGACTTAAAAAAAAATATTTATTTTTTATTGAAGGATAATTGCTTTACAGAATTTTGCTGTTTTCTATCAAATCTCAACATAAATCAACCATGGGTATACATATATTCTCTCCCCTTTGAACCTCCCTCCCATCTCCCTCCCCATCCCACCCCTCTAGGTTGATCCAGAGCCCCTGTTTGAGTTTCCTTAGCCGCACAGCAAATTCCCATTGGCTATCTATTTTACATCTGGTAATGTAAGTTTCCATGTTACTCTTTCCATGCATCTCATCCTCTCCTCCCCTCTCCCCATGTCCCTATGTCTGTTCTCTATGTCTGTTTCTCCATTGTTGCCCTGTAAATAAATTCTTAAATACCATTTTCTAGATTCCGTATATATGCATTAGAATATGGTATTTATCCTTCTCTTTCTGACTCACTTCACTCTGTATAATAGGTTCTAGGTTCATCCATCTCATTAGAACTGACTCAAACGCATTCCTTTTTCATTTGTAGACTTTTTGATGATGGCCATTCTGACTGGTGTGAGTTGATACCTCAATGTAGTTTTGATTTGCATTTCTCTAAAAATTAGTGACATTGGGCATCTTCATATGCTTATTGGCCATCTGTATATCATTTTTGGAGAAATTTCTATTTAGACTTTCTGCCTATGTGTTGATTTTTCTTTTCTTTTCTTTTTTAATATTGAGCTGTATGACCTGTCTGTATATTTTGGAAATGAACCCTTTGTCAGTTGCATTATTGGCAAATGTTTTCTCCCAGCCCGTGGGCTATCATCTGTCTGTTTTGTTTATGATTTCCTTTATGTTTTGCTTATGGTTTCTGCCTCAATGGACATGAATTTGAGGCAAACTCCCGGAGATCGTGACGGACAGAGATGCCTGGTGTGCTGCAGTCCTTGGGGTCACAAAGAGTTGAATACGATTTAGTGACTAAGCAACAACAAATGGTTTCCTTTGCTGTGTTATACATGTGTCTTTTCTCATAAGTTGCTCATTTCCTCTTTTGGAAGTGAGTGACATAGAAATAGGTGTGTGTGAGTGTGTGTGTGTGGGCCCGTGCAGCCTGATAGGTATTGCCCTCCTTGCACCGACAGCTGGGATTGGGAGGAGCTCCAGATCCTGGTGATGCCAAGTGACTGGTGGGACTTCCTTGGTCTTGGGGCCTCACTGGAACGCCTGAGCTGTTGCTTCCCTGCTCCTCTCACTCCTGGACTGGGGTAGGGGATGTCACGGGGAGGTGGGAGATGCTGTTGGGCCTCCAACGTCAGAATGTGGGCCTTGCCTTCTCCCCTCACACCCAAGCCATCCTGCTGACTCTTCCTCAGCAGGGTGTCTGGGTCTGCCGGTTCCTAGAGACTCCGCCCTGGCCAGGCCCTCACAGACTCACCAGCTCATCACCCCTGCCCGCTGGCCTCAGCATCTCTCCTGAGGCCTCTCTCTTTCTGTCACTCCGATGCCCTAGCTCTATCTTGGACTCCTCTTTGTTCCTTGCTCTGCCTTTGCCTGAATTTTCATACCCGTTTTCCATCTGTGCTCACCCCCTGCCCACCACTGATTAATCTCTGTGTGCTGTGTTCATTCATTCACTCAGTCGTGTCTGACTCTTGCGACCCCATGGACTGTAGCCTGCCAGGCTCCTCTGTCCATGGGACTTTTCAGGCAGGAATACTGGAGCTGGTTGCCATTTCCTACTCCAGGGGAATCTTCCCGATCCAAGGATCAAACCCGAGTCTCTTGCATCTCCTGCATTGGCAGGTGGATTCTGTGCCATTGAGCCACCTGGGAAGCCCCTGGTCAACCTCTAGGGCTTAATTTAAGGGAAGTTTTTAAGCTAAACATGTTCACTGTGCCAAATGCCACGCTGGCTACTCGCCGTGAATTGTCAACTCCTCTCAATAAGTCTGCAAGGGAGGTTATTAAACCCATTTGCTAGGAAGCAGGCTCAGAGGGCTGTAGTGCCTTGACCAAGGTCACATGGCTGGTCAGTGGGGGATCCTAGGCTGGAGCCCCAGGTCTGACTAACCTGGGAGGCCCTGCTCCCTCCCTGGCCCCTTGGTGTCTCAGCCTAGGTGTGGGCCGCATGGCATTGAATCTGGTCTCCCACTTCTGACTGATGGAAACTGCTTCTTCCTTCCACCCTCCAGGCCGGAACTGCCCAGGACCCCTTCTTTTCTTGCCCTTTCCCTTACCCTCTCCCAACTTGTTGCTCAAGGCTCCTGACACAGCTATTGTGATTCCCAGGTGCTGACTTTGCTGGCGCTGGAGTTCCCACAACCACGCCCCTGCCTGGGAATGCCGTCTCCCACTCCACCCATTCAGGGATCTTCCTTCTTTCAAACCTGAGTCAAACCTTTCCAGGAAGGTTTCCATGTGCTACCCACCCCCCCTGGTGGCTCCTCAGCTTTGGGCTCCCCTCAGCCTAGGAAGCAGAGTAAGCCCAAACTCCATCAGAGCTAGATCTTCCATCATACTGGGCATCCTCGGGGGCAATGGCTGTGTCGCCCCTGGCAGACTAGAGTAATTGATAGTAAATTAACACACTGAACACTGCTATGGGAGAGAGACAACTTGTGGCCACCTAAGGCACTGTAGGAAGCTGCAAGGGAGGGTGCACAGATTATAGACACCTGGGAGGGCTGAGAAAAGGGAAAGCCAGGTGATCCGAGGTGACGCAGTGAGACTTCCCGGGAGAGGAGGGGTCTGCCAACCCATCTTTTATCTGGATAAGGGCGAGGGGCACCTTCCTTCCCCCCTTTTCCTTTGCTGCCCCCTCTCCCAAAGCGTGTCTCGCACAGATGCCAGCGTGGCCCTTGAAAACACACCTGCCAGTCTCACTGCCCTTCTTACAACACTTCAGTGCCCCCCAGAGTGGTCAGAGCACCTCAGCACAGCCTTTGTCTCTCAGCCTCTGTTCTTAGTTCCCTCGGGCAGATCCAGCCTTCAGCGGTGGGCCCCAGCAGTGCTTAAGAGCTTGCATTCTCCATCAGAACCATGTCCCATGCCTCTATGTCTCTGCTCAGATGCTTCCCTGAGCAAACAGGCTTCTTTAGCATCTCTTCACTGTCAAGGTACAGCTAAGTTAAGAATTCCTCTAGGATGCTTACCCATCCTGGGATGGGTGGGATGACTTCCCTTTCTTTGTGTTCCATCAATCCTTCATCCCCGTGACCTACCCACTCACCGTTTCATCCACCTTACTCTATTTATCCATCCACTATTTTCCGTATATCCATCTACCCACTCACCTGCCAATCCATCCATCCATCCATCCATTCTTCCTTCCACATTTCCTTACCATCTTCCCTTCCCTCTCTTCCTTCCTTCCTTGTTCTCCTCTCTCTTTTACCTCCCTTTCACTGAATATTTGCTTTATGCTCTGCAGTTTATAGAAATCATATCTTAAGTTTGCCTGTCGGATTGAGACTTGGCCTTAAAAAGGCATGAGGACTTTGGGCAGAAAAAAGACAGAAGCAGAAATTCAGGCAGAGCCTGGGAGATGGGTGTGAATGTAAGGGTCTGGGAGGCAACTGGGCTGTTGGGGTGGAGCTCTGTTTGCACTGGGCATCACAGGTAATTGACTAGAGAATGTAAGCCTTGTTTTTTTTGAACAAGGAGCTAATAGAAGGTTAGTGAGTCCTTCTGTTGCTGTCTTTGACCACCTAAACAAACATGTTCTTAACAACCTGAATGTGATTCTGGGGTGCAGATACAGCTCTTTTCACCCCACACATTCTCACCCTGCCTAGCTCAGATTCCTGGGTAACAGTTGTTAAACAATTAGCACTTTCAAAGCAGGTTCTGCTGTGTGACTTTGGACCTGACCTTTCCTCTCTCTGGACTTCAGTTTTGCCATCTAGATGACACCTGAGGCCCTTTCCATCTCAGACTCTTTGGCAGGAGGGGACTTGTCTTTGAAAAGTGAAACTTACAGTCCAGGCAAACTGGGATTGAATCTTGACTGAGCAGCTTCCTTGCTGTGAACCCTTGAGAATTTCCTCAACCTCTGAAACTTCTGCATCTATAATGTGGGATGGTCAGTCTCAGACTTATCAACTCTTGCAGCCAGCAGGTTCAGGCAGGCCTGCAGACACAGAGACACTTGAATCAGCCCATTGGTAGTGTCAACCCAGCTTCTCCCAGGACGTTTGGCCTAGATGGGCAGGCTAGCCTGGGAAACCAGCGGGTGGCAGAGCTTTCAAGGGGAAAGGGGAGCCGGGTGCTCCAGGCTCCTGATTGCCTCCTGCCACTGCAATCCTGCCTGCCAGCCTGCCTGCTTCTGGCCCCTGTGCCAGCCCTGCCTTTCTGGTGACAGATTCTGAGGTCTAGATCAGTTCAGGTTCCAACTTGTCATTCCTAGAAGTGACAGCCCTCAGCTCTAGTAGATATAACCTTTGCTGTACACAGGTAGCTGGGAATTGGTGAGGAGACGGGGTGGGCAAAGTGAAGGAGCCTGGGCAGAGGATGGTGTGGAGAGATGGGGAAGGAAAGGCAGGGGACCTGGACTCTGCCCGGAGGAGAGGAGAAGCCCAGCTCTGGGCAGACCCTCCGGGTGGGAGGTGATCTGAGAATCACAAGGAGGGCTCCAACTGGTCACTTGACTGTGAGCTTCTCTGGACCTCAGACTTCCTACCTGGGACATGAGGAGGACCCTGCCTGTCCCTTTCTTTCCCCATGGCTGGTGTAGGGGGTGCCTAAGAAAACTCTAGAATGTCAGTAATGCCTAACACAGCTCCTGACATCAATGATTAGAGCAAGACTTTGTATCTCTTCCAAGGAAGAGGTATGGAAATACCTTAGGGCACAGAGGGTTTAAGGGGCCCAGGTTAGCTATGGGGCTAGACAAGAGAGGAAGAAAGAGTTTTTTCTTGGGCCTGGACAACCCTCCAAGTGTCTCCTAAAAGCCACAGTCCCTCTAGTCTGGATAAATGAGGCTCTTGAGCCAGTGGGTGTCAAAATCTTTTTCCCTCTGTTGCTGGATTCAAAAACCAGTGGGTGAAAGTTTAAAAAGAAACAGGATAAACCGCATAGTCTCAAAGTATCTTCCTCCAAGTATTTATTAGTTTCAGTGAGAAAAACAATACTACAGTGGAGAAGCCTAACAAACCCACTTTAGCCAGTGAGCAAGGTTAATGTCATCAGCCCTAAGACACATCAACACATGTCTTGGATGCCTGAGATCATGCACCGAGAAGGTCATAAGGACACATCTGTGGTCTTGTCAAAATGCATAGCCTCAATCTGATGTTGAGAAATTATCATAAGAACCCAAACTGAGGGATGTTTTATAAAAATAACTGACCGGTACTCTTTAAAAGTGTTGCGGTCTTAGAAGACAAAGAACGACAGAAGGGGCTATCACTAACTGCAGGACACGTGACAGCTAGTGGGCGGAATCCGGGGTCATTGCTGGAGAAACTGGTGAAATGCAAGAAAAGTCCATGGTTAATTAACATTATTGGGTCAGTGTTAATGTACTGCTTTTGATCACTGTATAATGTTTATGTCATCTGTTCATATTAGTGGAAGCTGGGTGAAGGGGACACACAGATTCTGTAAAATTTTTGCAACTTTTAATGAAAAATTCAAGATAATCTCAAAATAAAAAGTCATAAAAGATCTCTGTCCCAGAGCAGTTGTCTATTTGTGAAGGAGTCAGAGAAACTGGGTGATGGGAAGTGTGTGGATCAGAGACCGAGAATTCCGTACTTCCCTGATGCTCACTGCCTGGCACCTTTATATGTCGTTAAAGCTGCTCCCAGAAGCCTTCCAGATTGGCCCTGCCCACATCTTATCATAACCATCTCTCCAAAAGTTTTCACCACTGCCTCTGCAACACGGATAGTTCTGGGTCTGTTACATAGGCAGTGGGTGGAATAGTGTCCCCCTGAACTTTGTGTGCACCTGGAACCTCAGAATGTGAGCTGATTTGGAAATAAGGTCTTTGCAGATGTAAGAACTGAGAGAAGATCATACTGGATTAGTGAGAGTGTTAGTTGCTCAGTCATGTCCAACTGTTTTGGGACCCCGAGGACTACAGCCTACCAGGCTCCTCTGCCCATGGAATTCTCCAGGCAAGAAGACTGGAGCAGCTTACTATTTCCTTCTCCAGAAGATCTTCCTGACCCAGGGATCAAACTCGGGTCTCCTGCATTGCAGGCAGACTCTTACCCTTCTGAGCCATCAGGGAAGCCTAGGGTGGGCACTAAATCCAGTGGGTGTCCTAAGATAGAAAAGGGCACACAGACACAGAGATGATGGCTGTGTGAAGACAGGGCAGAGATCGGAGCTGCGTTGCCATAGAGCAAGGAGTGCAAGAAGCGGACAGAACCCGGAAGAGGCAAGGCAGGATCCCCCTCAGCACTTCCACACGGAGTGTGGCACCTCAATGTTAGACTTCTGTACTCCAGAACTGTGAGAGAAGACTGTCGGTTGTTTTTAACCATGAGGTTTGTGATAATGTGTTACTGCAGCCCCAGGAAACGAATGCACATGAACTGCACTTTCCTGATATTTATTCGTAGCTTCAGTAATTTGGGGGTGTGTCCTCTCTTCCCTCTCAGGCTGGGGGTTTCCAAAGAGCAGAGACTGTCTCTTCAATGAGACTGGGGCTCTGAGGGCAAGGGTTGCGTCTCCTTCCTCAGACTGGGCTGTCCCGAGATCTCCTCCTTCCTTAGGAGCAGCCGGGTCCTCAGCACACAATGCTGGTTCTGTGGGGGCTGCCTGGCCCTGCCCCTTCACCAGTTTGGATTGGCATCGGTCTCCCCTCAACCGGCTGGTGCTGGGAGACTCACCAACCACAAGAGGTACCGCCCTCCTTTACCGCAACCTCTTCTTCCCCAGGGGGAGGCTGGAAGAGGGTCAGGTAATGGCCACATGCCACACTAAACCAGCCTGGGAGTCCAGAGGTGGGGGTACTCCAGTTCCAGCAGATGATGCCGCCCCCAACCCAGCACATTAACCCCTGCTGCTCCGGAAAGCTGCCCCTCTTCAAAATGTCAGGAACACCAGGCCGGGCTACTTGCACCTAGGTCCCCGTCTACAGGGGAGAGGGCTGGCCTTAGAATCTGAGCCAGGGTCTAGTCCTGGGTGGGGGAGATGGTCAGAACTGTTTCTGATGCCAGGGCCCCTGGAGGTTGGGAGCGGGCTGGCAAAGATCTCCTCCTGGACTGTGTGCGTGAATGTATGCGTCTTGGGTTCCCCACCCTCTTTGTCTTTTGGATTCCCCTTTGGCGAGGGGCAAGGAGGGAGCCTCCTGTGGTTTCCACTGAATCAAGGGAGAGGGAAGAAGAGCTCTTCCTGTGTCCCATGCTCCAGGGATTCTGTCCGTGGTTCCCGGTGGTGGAAAGAGATGGGGTGGTGGGCACCACAGAGGAAGTAGGTGCTGGGCTCTGCACTCGCTGGTGCTCGCTGGGTCCCTCCGAATGCTGCATGTTTCTCTGGAGAGCACCCCAACCCCTCCACCGCACAGCCAAGAGCAAAGTCTTCTAACAAAGGCATCTCCTCCTTCAGCCCAAATCCCTGCTGCCTCTCACTGAGGAAATTGTAGGGCTGGGCCGGGGTGGGGGACCATTCTCTAGAAGGAGACTAGGAGTGTCTGTCAGGGGAGGTTGGGGTGGGGCGGGGCCCTCGCTTACTCACATCCTCCAGCGTCCTCAGCATGGCAGATTTGGGGAGCCCACAGCCTCAAGTGTCTGTCTCAGCATTGTCTTCTAAGCCCCAGTGGCGGCAGGTGGGGGT